>CM042422.1:7597353-7602353 GCA_023634145.1 Thymallus thymallus
GAGAGAGAGAGAGAGAGAGAGAGACAGACAGAGAGAGAGAGACAGACAGAGAGAGAGAGACAGAGAGAGAGAGAGAGTGGGGGACTTGAAATGAAATTGAGGTGTAAATAGAGAATGTGCTTTTGTTTAATATGACGTGTGCGGTAGTTGTTTCATTTGGGGGAAGGAGATGTGCTTGGTCTGTCAGAGGACTTTGTTCTCCGTTCTCAAGGGGGACAGTTTTACCCTCTCTTGGGAATTTTGGGGTTATGGGGGGGGGGGGGGGGCGTGGGGACGTGCGTCTGTGCGGTGGGACAGGGGATGGAGGGTGCGTTTGGGAGGGAGAGTGCATGGAGGACATATCAGCAAAGATGGTGGTGACTGGGATTATTGGTCATGCAAGATTATAAATTCCGCTTTATCATCTCTATCCTCTCCCCCCCTCTCCTCTCTTGTCCTCTCTTTCTCTCAGAGCGAGGATTTGGGTTGGTTCTCTAATTTGCAATGATTCAATTCCTGCTTCCCCCTCCCCTCGGTTCCTTCCCCCCTCCACTTCTCAATCTCCACCCTCTCACCACCCATCCTTTCAATCCCTCTTTTTCTGTTCTGCGGAAGTTTTTTTTTTGTTGTTGTTGTTGGTTAAATTTTTTTGTCTTTCTTTCTTGGTTCTCCTTCTGTCGCTCTACTTCTTCTTCTTCTGGAAGCGTCTGAACTGGTTCTGGATGGCGAGCGCTGCTTTCTCCGTCTCTGGCGCTTCCAGGTCAATGTCCACTTCCTCTTCCTCCTCCCCGGTCGCCGGCGGCTTGGAGTCAACCGCCTTCTCTGGAGGGGTCATGAATCAATATATGTCAATCAATCAATATGCCCATTACTTAATCAACCGACCAATCAATACATCCATCAACCAATCAATACATCCATCAATCAATTGTGAAGGTATGAGCAGGAAAAGGTATTGAACTTTAAAAGTGGACAGGAGGACATGGAACACACCCAAACGCATTCACACCCACGTTCCCACACCCATGTTCAACTTTACCAAGTTTGGCCTGGCCATGGAGGGACAGGACAGTGGTTAAGTGTTTGGGGTGATTAGTAAGTTCGTTTTTCTGCATCAGTCTGCTGTAGGTTCCAGACCTGGGTTCAAATATTATTTGAAAACTCTCAAATACTTTAAGTGGTTCCTTTCAGCCTGCCTGGATTGCCAGTTGATAAGGGTTTGGAATTTTGTGATTATTCTATCGGTTCCATTGTGCCATGAAAGCTCAATCAAGCCCAGCTAAAGAATTTGAAATTATATCAAATAGTAGTTGAACCCAGGTCTGGTAGTATCAGCATCAATATCAGTTTCTAGGTCCTAAAGGAGCCTTTCAATGACAGGATCAAGCCACTAATTGGGGATGGAAAAATAATGACAGAGAGGTGGTGAGAAGGAGGACACTTCAGAAGAGACATGAAGACATAGGTGGGGAGAGACAGAGAGAGAGATGCGTTATTTCATAGTTTTGATGTTTTCACTACTATTCTACAATGTAGAAAATAGTACAATTAAAGAAAAACTCTTGAATGAGTAGGTGTTCTAAAACGTTTGACCGGTTGTCTCTGTCTCTGTCTCTCCCCCACCTATATTCCGTATTGACTGACCTTCATGTCTTAAAATATGATGGACTGTTGTTTCTCTTTGCTTATTTGAGCTGTCCTTGCCATAATATGGACTTGGTCTTTTACCAAATAGGGATATCTTCTGTATTCCACCCCTACGTTGTCACAACACAACTGATTGGCTCAAATGCATTAAAAAGGAAAGAAATTCCACAAATTAACTTTTAACAAGGCACACCTGTTAATTGAAATGTATTCCAGGTGACTACCTCAAGAAGCTGGTTGAGAGAATGCCAAGTGTGTTCAGAGCTGTCATCAAGGCAAAGGGTGGATATTTGAAGAATCTCAAATATAAAATATATAACACTTTTTTGGCTACTACATGATTCCATATGTGTTATTTCATAGTTTTGATGCCTTCACTATTATTTCTACAATTTAGAAAATAGTAAAAATAAAGAAAACCCCTAGAATGAGTAGGTGTTGTAAAACTTTTGACAGGTAGTGTACATACATAGGGATCAGAGAGAGAGAAGACAGCGGGTGAATGAGAGAGAGCTTTTCTTACAGTCCAAAGTGGCTGGAGTGAAGATGTACTGTCTAGGGTCCTAGACAAGCAAACGCATCAATTCTATTTTTAGTGTCCTGGAGAATAAAAACACAGCGAGGGGCCAAATATGGAGGCGTACATTTTGTTTATGTATTCGCACTAAAAAAGAAATCTCAGTGAATCCAGACAAAATTTGGAAAATGTGGCCTTCACCCGGTTAGCTATGGCCCTAGCAGGCAAAACCGAGACCGAAAGGCTAGCAAAGGTGTGTAGGTGCTAAGCTTAAAGATACAGATACAAAACAGAAAGCGGGAAGATGGAACGACAGAGGGAGAGTGTGAGGGGAGAGTGGGAGAGACAGACAGAAAGTGAGGGGAGAGTGGGAGAGACCGATAGAAAGTGAGGGGAGAGAGGGAGAGACAGAGAGAGAGTGTGAGGGGAGAGAGGGAGAGACAGAGAGAGAGTGATGGTAGAGGGAGAGGGTGGGTGCGGAGAGGAAGAGAGAGAGAAAGAGGGGAACAGAGAGAGACAGATGGAGAGACATAAAGTTCACAGAGTACGGCGTCTGAATACATAAACAGTCAGACAGACCTTTGTTGTCCAATGCCGGCATCTGGCTGCTGTTGGGATTCCCAGTAGATCTGAGCTGGAGAGAGGAAGGGCAGAGGTGTCAATTACAACAGGAGGCTCTAAAACACATTATCATCATCATCATCATCATCATCACCCTAACCAGAAACATAACCATTATCGGCAACACAACTAGTGTCAACTACATAACCAGTTATCAACAACATAACCATTATCACCTTTACCTTATTTTGTTTCTGACAAGTTTCCTGCACCGTAGATGAGCTTTGTAATTTACGTATCGTGACTTACATAAATGAACTGAAAACACTAACATACGGTTGTTTATATTAACAGTATTGCACTTTTCATGTATCGTACTTTTGGCCAGCTAATAGCCTAACCCCGATCAAGCTACATTATGGACAAAACTATTATTTGTTTGTAACAATATAGGTCAAATTAAGATCCTACATCTGTAACATTGTGTATTTTCCTTCTGGCATTTTGCACCTGCCCTGTGTTTTTTCGTAGCTGCTTGACGAAGAAAATTCCACTCGGGGATCAATAATGTACTTATCTTATCTTATCTATCTATCTATCTATCTATCTATCTATCTATCTATCTATCTATCTATCTATCTATCTATCTATCTATCTATCTATCTATCTATCTATCTATCTATCTATCTATCTATCTATCTATCTATCTATCTATCTATCTATCTATCTATCTATCTATCTATCTATCTATCTATCTATCTACAGTGGGGAGAACAAGTATTTGATACACTGCCGATTACTTACAAAGCATGTAGAAGTCTGTAATTTTTATCATAGGTACTCTTCAACTGTGAGTGACGGAATCTAAAACAAAAATCCAGAAAATCGCATTGTATGATATTTAAGTAATTAATTTGCATTTTATTGCATGACATAAGTATTTGATACATCAGAAAAGCAGAACTTAATATTTGGTACAGAAACCTTTGTTTGCAATTACAGAGATCATACGTTTCCTGTAGTTCTTGACCAGGTTTGCACACACTGCAGCAGGGATTTTGGCCCACTCATCCATACAGACCTTCCCAGATCCTTCAGGTTTCGGGGCTGTCGCTGGGCAATACGGACTTTCAGCTCCCTCCAAAGATTTTGGGTTCAGGTCTGGAGACTGGCTAGGCCACTCCAGGACCTTGAGATGCTTCTTACGGGGCCACTCCTTAGTTGCCCTGGCTGTGTGTTTCGGGTCGTTGTCATGCTGGAAGACCCAGCCACGACCCATCTTCAATGCTCTTACTGAGGTTGTTGGCCAAGATCTCGTGATACATGGCCCCATCCATCCTCCCCTCAATACGGTGCAGTCGTCCTGTCCCCTTTGCAGAAAAGCATCCCCAAAGAATGATGTTTCCACCTCCATGCTTCACGGTTGGGATGGTGTTCTTGGGGTTGTACTCATCCTTCTTCTTCCTCCAAACATGGCGAGTGGAGTTTAGACCAAAAAGCTCTATTTTTGTCTCATCAGACCACATGACCTTCTCCCATTCCTCCTCTGGATCATCCAGATGGTCATTGGCAAACTTCAGACGGGCCTGGACATGCGCTGGCTTGAGCAGGGGGACCTTGTGTGCGCTGCAGGATTTTAATCCATGACGGCGTAGTGTGTTACTAATGGTTTTCTTTGAGATTGTGGTCCCAGCTCTCTTCAGGTCATTGACCAGGTCCTGCCGTGTAGTTCTGGGCTGATCCCTCACCTTCATCATGATCATTGATGCCCCACGAGGTGAGATCTTGCATGGTGCCCCAGACCGAGGGAGATTGACAGTCATCTTGAACTTCTTCCATTTTCTAATAATTGCACCAACAGTTGTTGCCTTCTCACCAAGCTGCTTGCCTATTGTCCTGTAGCCCATCCCAGCCTTGTGCAGGTCTACAATTTTATCCCTGATGTCCTCTGGTCTTGGCCATTGTGGAGAGGTTGGAGTCTGTTTGATTGAGTGTTTGGACAGGTGTCTTTTATACAGGTAACGAGTTCAAACAGGTGCAGTTAATACAGGTAATGAGTGGAGAACAGGAGGGCTTCTTAAAGAAAAACTAACAGGTCTGTGAGAGCCGGAATTCTTACTGGTTGGTAGGTGATCAAATACTTATGTCATGCAATAAAATGCAAATTAATTATTTAAAAATCATACATTTTCCGAATTTTTGTTTTAGATTCCGTCTCTCACAGTTGAAGTGTACCTATGATAAAAATTACAGACCTCTACATGCTTTGTAAGTAGGAAAACCTGCAAAATTGGCA
>CM042422.1:7603905-7666405 GCA_023634145.1 Thymallus thymallus
TTAAAACAACATAACATCTGAAGCCCCTTTAGGAAAGGCATTGACTTGCTACACAACACTGGTGAATAAGAGAACAACCCAAAAAAGCCCCAAGGCTCACTACATTTATTGGTGCAAAAAGAGAGAAACTAAGACAGACATAGCAGCCTATACAGGACATAGGAGTGCCCCAAAACTACATGTATCAGAGAGGAAAGAGAATAGCCCCCAAAGCATAACCTGTGAGGGCCCAGGAGTGAATTTATTAGTGCGAAAGGAGAGACACTTCTGTAAGAACAATACAGGAAGGCCCAACATGGCATCCTAATTCTGGTCCAGGGGAGAGGAGAGATAAAGAGCAACTACCCTCTGAAAGCTCCTCAGCAGTAAAAAGTATTTATTTATAGACGGAAATAAAGGGATTACCTCCCTGTCAGAGGAGGGGAAGGAGGAGGAGGAGGAGGAGGAGGAGGAGGAGGAGGAGGAGGAGGAGACGAACGAGGAAAAAGCCAATAATATTTGAACATGCCAGTTGGCTTTAGGACTGTAATCCCAGTCAAGAAGAGGAGAGGGGGGAGGGAGAGAGAGAGAGAGAGTGGGGGGAAGGTGGGGGTAGAGATATAGGTGGGGGTGTAGAGAGAAGGATAGAGAGAGAGAGAGGTGGAGGGGGGATTGGCACTTTTTAATTTTCACCTTGGTGGCTGGAGGACTGGCCTTCCGCTGCAATTAATAAGACCTGCTAATTATCCCCACACGCCTAAAATAGAACATTTTTAGTGAAAGGGAGCCTGTTCACTGTTAATTAGAAGCACAACAAGAACACAATCATTCTTTCTCCCTCTCTCCCTCACTCTTTGGCCAAATCAGTGGATTCGGCTATTTAAGCCACACCCGTTTCTGACAGGTGTATAAAATCGAGCACACAGTCATGCAATCTACATAGACAAACATTGGCAGTTGAATGACCTTACTGAAGAGCTCAATGACTTTCAACCTGGCCACCGTCATAGGATGCCACCTTTCCAAAAAGTCAGTTTGTCAAATTTCTGCCCTCTAGAGCACCCACGGTCAACTGTAAGTGCTGTTATTGTGAAGTGGAAACGTCTAGGAGCAACAACGGCTCAGCCGCGAAGTGGTCGGCCACACACGCTCACAGAACGGGACTGCAGATTGCTGATACAAATCGCATACAAATCGCCTGTTCTCGGTTGCAACACTCACTACCGAGTTCCAAACTGCCTCTGGAAGCAAAATCAGCCCACAAACTGTTTGTCGGGAGCTTCCAATGTTTCCAATGGCTGAGTAGCCGTACACAAACCTAAGATCAACATGCGCAATGCCAAGTGTCGGCTGGAGTAGTGTAAAGCTCGCATAGTGTAAAGTTTGGTGGGGGAGGAATAATGGTCTGGGGCTGTTTTTCATGGTTCGAGCTAGGCCCCTTAGTTCCAGTGAAGGGAAATCTTAACGCTACAGCATACAATTACATTCTAGACAATTCTTTGCTTCTAACTTTTAGAGAAGGCCCTTTCCTGTTTCAGCATGACAATGCCCCTGTGCACAAAGCGAGGTCCATATAAAAAAGTTTTTCCGAGATCGGTGTGGAAAAACTTGACTGGCCTGCACAGAGCCCTAACCTTAAAACCATCGAACACCTTTGGGATTAATTGGAAAGCCGACTGCGAGCCAGGCCTAATCGCCCAACATCAGTGCCCGACCTCACTAACGCTCTTGTGGCTGAATGGAAGCAGTCCCCACAGCAATGTTCCAAACATCTAGTGGAAAGCCTTCCCAGAAGAGTGGAGGCTGTTATAGCAGCAAAGAGAGGACCATGGAATGAGATGTTCGACAAGCAGGTGTCCACGTACTTTTGGTCATGTAGTGTATAATTTCCTAAATGCGCATTGTCTATTTATTTTTGTCTTTTAGAAATTCCAACGCTTCTAAAACTGACAAGAGAGGTGACAAGTAAAGGATGAAAAGAGAAATTTCAATACAAGCAGCGGTCAATTTTGGCACCACTGACTTACATACAGGTCCGGCTCCTTGTGTATTATACTATTTTTACTCTCAATAGTAAGTTGAAACACGGACTGAGTTCCACCCAAAAAAACTCATTCCACTTATGCCTGGAACCAGCCCTGCTTACATAAGGCAACTCATTTCATTGAACGCGCCTCAACTCTTTAAATACAAATTTAGGAGATCATTGGGGTTGGCACACATACTCTCACAGTGTGCCATTGCTCCGTGCAGATGTTCGCTCCCGGACATGCGTGAGCGAGTGTTGATAGATAGATAGATAGATAGATAGATAGATAGATAGATAGATAGATAGATAGATAGATAGATAGATAGATAGATAGATAGATAGATAGATAGATAGATAGATAGATAGATAGATAGATAGATAGATAGATAGATAGATAGATAGATAGATAGATAGATAGATAGATAGATAGATAGATAGATAGATAGGTACTTTATTGATCCCCCGGGGGGGAAATTTCATTGTCAAGCAGCTACAACAAAAACACAGGGCAGGTGCAAAATGCCACAACGAAAGTACACAAAAGACAGATACACGGTACATGATACATAGAGCGGCAGTATGAAAAAGTATAGAAATACAAGATATCTGGAGTGCAAAAAAAGCTATAAAAGGACATTGCATAGTATGAGTGGTTGGCTGAATATGTAGGCTGAATACCCTGGCTGGACAGTATGTTCTCGCCCTGTTGCTCAGAAGAATATTTCAAGGAATGATAATTAGTTGGAACAACCTGAGAGGAAAGTAGCTTTGAAAAGATAAAACCGACAGGGGATCGTGGGACCGAGGCAAATGGATGGGGGCATCTGTCCACTCCACTAGGCTACTAATCCAAAAAAAAACCTAACAGTGGCACCGACTAGCTTGCGACTTCAGTGCAGAGCACATATTCACAAAGTGTCTCAGAGTAGAAGTGCTGAGCTAGGATCAGATCCCACCCTGTCCCTATAATCTTATTAATTATGGTTGAAAAGGCAAAACTGATTAATAAGCCTATATAGGCCATGAACAAATATTGTTGCTCATAAATTGCAGGCAAACATTGAAATATATGAATACGTGTAGCTAAATACCATTGCAACCCTGAATGATGTCAAATAGGCGAACGTTTATAAGCCTACAAACCAATTGTGAAAATGAAGAAACAAAGAACAGATATGAGTATTTATAACTATTTATGCACTTTTAACCTGAGCCCATTGGCACCCTATTCCAGACCTATGTGCCCTTGTCAAAAATAGTGCAGCATACAGTATTCAGACCCCTTGACTTTTTCCACATTTTGTTACGTTACAGCCTTATAAAATGTATTAAATTGTTGTTGTTTTTTTTCATCAATCTACACACAATACACCATAATGACAAAGCAAAAACAGTTGTTTTTTTATGTAAACAGAAATATCACATTTACATAAGTATTCAGACCATATACTCAGTACTTTGTTGGAAGCACTTTTGGCAGCGATTACAGCCTTGAGTCTTCTTGGGTATGACGCTACAAGCTTGGCACATTGAGGACATTGAGAGACTTGTCCCGAAGCCACTCCTGCGTTGTCTTGGCTGTGTGCTTTGGGTCGTTGTCCTGTTGGAAGGTGAACCTTCGCTCAAGTCTGAGGTCCTGAGCGCTCTGTAGCAGGTTTTCATCAAGGATCTCTCTGTACTTTGCTCCATTCATCTTTCCCTCGATCCTGACTAGTCTCCCAATCCCTGCCGCTGAAAAACATTCCCACAGCATGATGCTGCCACCACCATGCTTCACAGTAGGGATGGTGCCAGGTTTCCTCCAGATGTGACGCTTAGCATTCAGGCCAAATAGTTCAATCTTGGTTTCTTCAGACCAGAGAATCTTGTTTCTCATGGTCTGATAGTCCTTTAGGTGCCTTTTGGCAAACTCCAAGCGAGCTGTCATATGCTGTTTACTGAGGAGGGGCTTCCATCTGGCCACTCTATCATAAAGGCCTGATTGGTGGAGTGCTGCAGAGATCATTGTCCTTCTGGAAGGTTCTCCCATCTCCACAGAGGAACTCTGGAGCTCGGTCTGATCACCTCCCTGACCAAGGCCCTTCTCCCCCGATTGCTAGTTTGGCGGGGCGGCCAGCTCTAGGAAGAGTCTTGATGGTTCCAAACTTCTTCCATTCAAGAACGATGGAGGCCACTGTGTTCTTGGGGACCTTCAATGCTGCAGAAATTTGTTGGTACCCTTCCCCAGATCTGTGCCTCGACACAATCCTGTCTCTGAGCTTTATGGACAATTCCTTCGACCTCATGGCTTGGTTTTTGCTCTGACTGTGGGACCTTATATAGACAGGTGTGTGCCTTTCCAAATCATGTCCAATCAATTTAATTTACCACAGGTGGAAACATATCAAGGATGATCAATGGAAACAGGATGTACCTGAGCTCAATTTCGACCATTATGGGGTAGTATGTGTAGATTGATGAGGAAACAACATAATTTAATACATTTTAGAATAAGGCTTTAACAAAATGTTGAAAAAGGGAAGGGGTCTGAATATACTTTTCGAATGTACTGTTTAGAGAATAGGGTGCCACTTAGAAGTTTGAAACATTATAAAGGATCTTCCATTTAATCTAGATTAGGCCTACAGTAAAAATTATATTTTAAATGCCAGAAAAAGATTAGGGCTTACAGGTAAACCATGAAGACTAAAGTACCTTTGATCAACTAGAAACTAAATGGACGTGCTACATTATGGTGTAAACCCATGATAGGCCGTGTAGCCTATATAGCCCAGATGGGTCATAATAAATAACTAAATGGACGTGCTACACCATGGTGTAAACCCGGTGTAAGCCCATGATAGGCCGTGTAGCCTATATGGCCCAGATGTATCATAATAAAATAGATCTCCATTCGGGGAAACAGGTGTGTCTGAAATCGGCGTGGCAATTCACCGGCGGCGGAAGGTACTTTTGCCACGCGTCGCTGCTCCTGAACGGCTGTTCACAATTACCCACCAGCGATGAAGTGATTCTCGCCTTGTGCCTTTTGGTAACAGTGCCCGCTTGATTTGGAACCGGCGCCAACCGAGTCGCAAGAAGATGTAAAGAGCTGCGCTCTGAAAACGAGACATTTAAAATAAAATAAAAAAATATATATATATATTTGCGTGGATTGGGGGGCAGTGCGCCGTGGTGGCATCATCTCGAAGATACTCATCTAAATAGCTATGTGAGCAGGTTAAAATAAAATAAAATGAATATGTCCCCTTGTTGAATTGAAACTAAAATAGTCATTTAGTTCCATGTAGTAGCATAACCATTGCACTGAATGGTGCGTATAATATAATCGAAGGGTTGTCATATAGTGAATTCTCATAGCATCTATAGCCTACGAGCAGTAGAATAACCACCATATAACAGCCGAATAACCACAATCACTGCGTTATTATAGCTTAACAACAACTACGGCTTGAACTGTTAACTGATTATAGTGAAGCTGAATACTTACCTCGCTCATCTTGAGAACGTGATGCGCGGAGAGTTTTTCTGCCGATAAGTCACTTATGTTCTCTTCTAGCCGCTTAAACTGGTACTTTCAACGGTCTCGTTCCTTGGAAAAACACTTCAGTCTACCGGATGTTTTGAAGAGAAACTAGTACTAGTGTGTAGAGTGGACCCGAGGAATACTTCGATAGGCGAAACAGTAAGCTGACTCCGTCTCATGCAGACAGTCTAGGATACAGCTGCATGGATAGTGCAGTCAGGGCGAGCAGTGCGGTTGTGTGCAACATAGAACATCAGAATCCCCTGTACCTCCGCTTCCCCCTCCCTCTCTCTCCTTCCCTCCCTCTCTTCTCCCCTTTCTTGCTCGCCCACTCACACGCGCGTTCACCCACTCACTGGAGACTTGCCCTCGTGCCAACTGAGTTGTGATGCGCCGACGGCTCGTGGACATTAGTCTTTCTTTTAATAAATCACTTAGGAATAGATAAAGTAACATATCTAACAACGAATTATGATTTACGAAGTTCAATCAGATGTTAAAGTAGAAGTTACACCATTAAGACGCACTCCAAATGCGTAAAATGTGATGACTTCTTGAAGAATATGCCACATGCCCTATAAGACGCATAGTTCTCAATATAGACCATCATCCTTCACTTCATATTTCATGACAGACAGTGATGAAGTTTAATTTATGCTGTGCTTCTCGTCCATCCATTATGTCAGGAAAAGGTTGGTTATGTGACCATGATACCCGCAATGTGCCACATTCCCCTTTGGTAGCCTAGCGGAATGTGAGCCACAAACTTATTTTCCTTCCGAATGTTTAATCGTATCAGCCAGGAAAACAGACAGTCCCCCTTTTGCTGCAGTCAAATCATAATAATTCCTTGCCCCTCCTGTCACAGATATCATAATGCCGGAGAATCTAGATGGGTCTGTTATGCCCGCTAGAGGGCGACATAGCTCCACCGTCTATTTTTACAGTTAAGAAATGGCACCCTCTTCCCTACATGGTGCAGTACTTTTGACAGGAGCCCTATGAACCCTGTTTAAAAGTAGTGCACTAATTAGGGAATAGACTGCCATTTTGGATTAATTCAAGTTGAGAGGTGAGAGGCTGAGTGCCACTTTGCTAAAATTGTCTCTAATGTACTGACTGATCTTGAGGTCTGGTACTTCAACAGTGTTGTAGTGCGGTATGATTAGACACACTCGTCTGATAACATAATTTAGCATGATGGCACACAACACTGTGATGATTCAACGGTGTAAAGTCCCATGGATGCCGTAACCCTGATGGCATGGTGAAATCCCATCACTATATAGATCTGGGTCATATGTATCAAGCATCTCAGAGTAGGAATCCCCCCCTTGGCCATGTAATCTTATTCATTGTCATCTTAAAGGCAAAACTGACCCTAACTCAGCACTCCTACTCAACGTATTCACCAAACATCTCAGTGTAGGAGTGCTGATCTAGGATCAGTGTAGCCTTTTAGATCATAATGATTAAATCCGGCCCCTGGTTCCTCTCAAGTTTTCTTCCTTTCCTATGGAGTGTTCTGTATTTTTCTTTACCTTTGTCACCATGCAATCTTTCTCAAGTTCAGAAGAGGGCTCCCCTCTCTACATAACAGTAAGTTTGTGCTGCTGTCTCCCTCTGACACAAACACAGAGACGTTTAAATAAAAACAGAGAGAAATGACGCGACTCACAACAACAAAAAAACGTCAAACCTTTTTTTTTCTTTGTTTGCATTTATTCATTTATCTCTAATGTGTTTTTTTTAATCTGTCCACAAACTCATATTAGTCACTACTAGGTTAGGTTAGGTCAGTTTTTCCCTCACTGCAATGGCAGTCATCTACACGAGAGCCCAAACCCAGCACTCCCTTCCACCTCTCCAACAGACAGTGGGCTTCGGCCCAAATGGTACCCGATTCACTTTCTAGTGCACTACTTTTGACCAGAGCCCTATGACCTATGTCAGTCACGTACTTTAACACCTCCTTTTCAAAACGCATGTGAAACTAGGAAATTAAGCATCAACAATATAGTTAGGCATCGGTTAAAAGATTTCAAGCATATTTCAGAGAGATTCTTTCAGTGCAAGAAGCAATTTAGGAAATATTTCAGATTAACCATTGCCTGTCTGGGACATTCACATTACGACATATTCTGTGGGTAATTTAAGATCATGATTTAGTTTAGATTCACTGGATTGAACGTTGTTTGTCAGTTGGAGGGCAGTTCAGTTAACTAATTGTCCGGTCACTTCTCGTATCCCTGGCAAGTCACTTGTCCTATCTGCCAATGGGAGGGAAGAGTGGGCGGGACTAGAGCTTGGGTTTGCGCTCTCTTTTTAAAAACACATTTCTAGTGCTATCTGTACAACATTCAACAACACATTTGATTTATTTTCTCTTTTTTTTTGTTCCTTCTTCTCCTTAATAATGCCAAAATAATATATAAAAAGAAGAAGAATAGCGTTACTCCATCTCATCGGGCATCAAATGAATGAACGTATGGACATCACACAAATTGAAAAAACTAATTGAAGAATAAAAGGCCTCAATACCAGATAGTACACATCATCACCTAATGGTGCCAGAGAGAGAGAGACAGAGACAGGTTACAGAAGAGAGAGAGAGAGACAGAGAGAGAGAGACAGGTTACAGAAGAGAGAGAGACAGGTTACAGAAGAGAGAGAGAGAGACAGAGACAGGTTACAGAAGAGAGAGAGAGAGACAGAGAGAGAGAGACAGGTTACAGAAGAGAGAGAGCGAGAGACAGGTTACAGAAGAGAAAGAGAGAGACAGAGACAGGTTGCAGAAGAGAGAGAGAGAGAGAGAGAGAGAGAGAGAGACAGGTTACAGAAGAGAGAGAGAGAGAGACAGGTTACAGAAGAGAGAGCGAGAGACAGAGACAGGTTACAGAAGAGAGAGAGAGAGAGACAGGTTACAGGAGAGAGAGAGAGACAGAGACAGGTTACAGAAGAGAGAGAGAGAGACAGAGACAGGTTACAGAAGAGAGAGAGAGAGACAGAGACAGGTTACAGAAGAGAGAGAGAGAGGGAGAGAGAGAGAGAGACAGGTTACAGAAGAGAGAGAGAGAGACAGGTTACAGGAGAGAGAGAGAGACAGAGACAGGTTACAGAAGAGAGAGAGAGAGAGAGGTTACAGGAGAGAGAGAGAGAGAGAGACAGGTTACAGGAGAGAGAGAGAGAGAGACAGGTTACAGAAGAGAGAGAGAGAGAGACAGGTTACAGAAGAGAGAGAGAGAGAGACAGGTTACAGGAGAGAGAGAGAGAGAGAGAGAGAGACAGGTTACAGAAGAGAGAGAGAGAGACAGGTTACAGAAGAGAGAGAGAGAGAGACAGGTTACAGAAGAGAGAGAGAGACAGAGACAGGTTACAGAAGAGAGAGAGAGAGAGACAGGTTACAGAAGAGAGAGCGAGAGACAGAGACAGGTTACAGAAGAGAGAGAGAGAGAGAGAGAGAGACAGGTTACAGGAGAGAGAGAGAGACAGAGACAGGTTACAGAAGAGAGAGAGAGAGACAGAGACAGGTTACAGAAAAGAGAGAGAGAGACAGAGACAGGTTACAGAAGAGAGAGAGAGAGGGAGAGAGAGAGAGAGACAGGTTACAGAAGAGAGAGAGAGAGACAGGTTACAGGAGAGAGAGAGAGAGAGACAGAGACAGGTTACAGAAGAGAGAGAGAGAGAGAGGTTACAGGAGAGAGAGAGAGAGAGAGAGAGAGAGACAGGTTACAGGAGAGAGAGAGAGAGACAGGTTACAGAAGAGAGAGAGAGAGAGACAGGTTACAGAAGAGAGAGAGAGAGAGACAGGTTACAGGAGAGAGAGAGAGAGAGAGACAGGTTACAGAAGAGAGAGAGAGAGACAGGTTACAGAAGAGAGAGAGAGACAGAGACAGGTTACAGAAGAGAGAGAGAGAGAGTTTAGGGATGTCGAATAAGAAGAAAAGAGAGGTGTACAGAGACATGAAAGGATAACGGGAATGACAATATAGCATCTTGATAACACCATTGAATTCTAATCTCTTAATTGAACGTGTTTAGTGTCCCCATGGACAGGTTTTGGCACATCATTCTAAGGTTTATCCATTACACTGGGCCTTTGGTTTGCCAAGGGTTAGCTGCTGCAATCAACTGTTTCCTACACTGGGGCTACTAGCTATGCTAGCAATATTATCTCCAAGTGATATTATGATGGTCTGATGGTAAGAAATTGTTAAAATAAGGCAACAACCCACTTGGCCCCTGCGAAGTTGGAGCGATAGACAAGGAGAGGATGAAATAAGTAAAAAATAATGAGGTGAACAAATAGGTGATATACCAGGGGAAAGAGAGATGTGGGATATGGAAGGGGGGGGGGGGGGGGGCAGGGGAAAGAGAGATGTGGGATATGGAAGGGGGGGGGGGGGGGCAGGGGAAAGAGAGATGTGGGATATGGAAGGGGGGGGGGGGCAGGGGAAAGAGAGATGTGGGATATGGAAGGGGGGGGGGCAGGGGAAAGAGAGATGTGGGATATGGAAGGGGGGGGGGGGGCAGGGGAAAGAGAGATGTGGGATATGGAAGGGGGGGGGGCAGGGGAAAGAGAGATGTGGGATATGGAAGGGGGGGGGGGGCAGGGGAAAGAGAGATGTGGGATATGGAAGGGGGGGGGGGGGGCAGGGGAAAGAGAGATGTGGGATACAGGGGGGGGGGGCAGGGGAAAGAGAGATGTGGGATATGGAAGGGGGGGGGGGGCAGGGGAAAGAGAGATGTGGGATATGGAAGGGGGGGGGGGGGGGCAGGGGAAAGAGAGATGTGGGATACAGGGGGGGGGGGGTGAAGAGAGAGATGTGAGCTAAGTGCTTTTGGTGAGCTTACAAAATACCAACTCCAGGAAGTGCTTGACACAGAAGGCACGGTGGCATTGACACTACAGGCTGTGTCACAAAGGGCACCCTATTCCCTAAATAGTGCACTACTTTTGACCAGGGTCTATATGGGAAGGGTCCTGGTCAAAAGTAGTGAACTATATAGGGAATAGGGGGCCATAAGTCTTTAAGAAAACACCACTTAGGGAACCGCTAAACTCAAGGTGCTCTAAAGAGGACAGAAATAAAACACATAATGCACGTAAATGAAAAGTAAGGCTGTGGTTCCAATCCCAAACTCTCGCCGTCAACCAATGGGGTTAGGTTCCAATCCCAAACTCTCGCCGTCAACCAATGGGGTTAGGTTCCAATCCCAAACTCTCGCCGTCAACCAATGGGGTTAGGTTCCAATCCCAAACTCTCGCCGTCAACCAATGGGGTTAGGTTCCAATCCCAAACTCTCGCCGTCAACCAATGGGGTTAGGTTCCAATCCCAAACTCTCGCCGTCAACCAATGGGGTTAGGTTCCAATCCCAAATTCTCGCCGTCAACCAATGGGGTTAGGAGGGCGAGAAGGCAAGACTCATCCAATCAAATAATTTAGTGACGTTTACAATCCTAAGTAGTTTATTTAATTGTTTTCATGATAAAATATTAGCATGTTCACTGGGTGCAGAACATGCTGTGGGTGGTATGACGCGCTAATATCAATATCATGGCTACAGTACAAATTGATTAATCAAAATTTGTGACAGAAGGCAGAGATAAATATTTTGATATCAAATGATATGTCGTGATGTAAACTTGAGTGCTCATCCAAGCGCTTAATAATAAAATGAGAATAATGTTTTGATTGGATTATAGATTGATTGATTGCTTAATTGATTGATTGGGGCGAGGGGATTGAAACTGCAGCTTTACAGTCCAACAGAAAGTGACTCCTTGCATTTCCATAAAAAAAAAAAAAGTTTGGTTTATCGATAGTCAAAATAAAACTACTTTGGGAAATTATAAACCTTGCACAGTGCTCTTTATAGACATGACATTCCGACTAGTCTTTTCCTCACAACAACAAGCCTTATAGTTTTTATCATTACCTATATTCATAACCTTCTCTGTAAGCTTCTCTTCTTGAAATGAAAATAAACATAGAAAGTTATTTTTGTCTTTTTTTCTTATCGTCTTGTCTTTAGAAAAGCTACACATATTCTACTGGGATGTATCCTATGGATTAGTTCATGATTTTAATGCTTCCTTTTTTTCTTCTGTTCTTCTTCTCTTTAAAAAAAGAAAGACAGAAATCTATTCATCTAAAAGACGGCATAGACTACAACAGTTTTCTTTCTTGAGTCCTCCCCTCTCCCAGGGAACTCACTCTTTCCTCTCCTCCATTTTTCCTCCCCCTCGTTTTTCTGTTATTTTCCTCACAAAAGGAATGGAACGAAAGAGTGTGACACGGTCGTGGAGTCTTGGGTCACCTGACCAGACGTGTCAGCTGATTGTGTTCGAGATGTGCTGTCCGTCTGTCTGTCCCGTCCCGTGTCTCCCAAACAGACTCTTGCTTCGCTTCTGTTTGTTTAATGATCAGTTGGCCACCACAACAATAATAACCGTTAGCCCAACGTCTTGACTCTGAACACGCTGGTATTTCTGCTGTAAACACTGAGCTCTGACCTTTAACCTCCCTTTTCACCTTGACCTCTTTTCATTCATATGTATATTTCTTAATGTTTCATCATCATCAACTAAGTGCTCTATAATGTTTTGCCACAGAATCCACAGAGATGCTACGGGTCTCTTGTGACAAGAGAAAGATCCACACCAGCTGTTTGTTTACAACAACAGATTTCTATTCACAATAGCCTAGAACCATTTTTTTTAAAACATATATACCTTTAGCTTTATGCTTATATACTCAGATATCATTGTCCTATAAAAGCCCAGAAACAGTAGGCTATACTATAGATCTCCCTTGATGATATTCCATACATAGACAGGCACTAAACTGAGGAGAAAACAGGAAATGACAAACTGCTCAACTGTTCCCGTGGTGACCTCGGAACAGCAATCCGACCAATGAGAGGCAGTGATATCAGGGTCAGGGGTTATCTTATCCTTAATCATTGTCATCTTCATCTGGTAAAAACTTGCTCCTATCGTGTTATTTGTTGTAGACAACTGGATAGCTTCGTTTGAGTTCACGGCTTGAACGGTTCCGGTCGAACCGCGGTTTCCAATCAGTGCTCTTGAACAGACCGTAATAACAACTTGAAACACCAAAGTGACAAGAAGTGGTATCTTAGCTAAATGGCAGTTGGGATAAAGTTTGGCTTCTTTTGACACTTGTTCTTCTGCTAAAGTATAACTAATCAACAACATTACTCATAGAAGTAGTATTATTCTAAAAATATGTATAAGGTCTGATAAAATCATTTTTGTGTTCTCTGGAATGGTAGAATGTTACAGTAAATTTTTTCTCACATACTCATTTTAAGACTCACAGCAGCCAGAGGACGATCTCGATCAAATCATCACAATTAGCCCTCTTGGTAGGAGATGGAATGGGAAACAGGAAACTCTGGAATATAGAAGACAAGGCCTCAAACGTCCTGAAGAAAAAGGATTCACACTGCACTGTCTGTATGTACAAGGGGGGTTGTGATTGATTGAGAAAATCAAGAGGACTACACTGAACTCCCGGGAAGTAAATATTAAAAGACGAGTGAAAAATTGACGATATTAAAATGGGATTCCTTAGGAGAGATGATGTTTACACGAGGTGGAGGTGGTTCTCAGTCCGTGGCCCTTGTCAGGGGGATTACCATGACAATTACCCTGAACTACTCCATGTAAGAGAACAAGGAAGTGCTATAATGACCCCCAACCTTTGACCCCTTAACTTCTGCCCTGTCTAGTTTAACTCCCTCTTTCCTTCTCTCTGCAGGATGATGTTGTTGGCGTTTAGTCCCCCATCACTACTTCCTCCTCCCGTGTTAGACGGTCAGAGCCGAGAGCAGGTGACATGGAGAGAGACATCCTCATCCCATGCTCTATAGGGGAATCCCCTGGACTACTGATCTCCCCTTCCAAATCCTCCTCTTCCCCTTCCTCCTCCCCTTCATCCTCTTCCCCATCCTCCTCCATCTTGCCTTCCTGCCCCAGGCCAGCGAGGCCACTCCTCGTGTTCCTGGGTGTGGTGGAGGCCCAGTTAGATGCCTGCAGGGGGTGGTGGAGGTTGTAGCTGCCCTCTAGGTCCACTTCCTCTGGGGTGAGGCCGTTCTCCATCCCTCTCTCCCTCTCCACCCTGGATGAGGCCCATTCCTCCAGGGGGGCCCTGTCTTCACTCTCGCTCAGGTACCTAGGATAGGATAGGGACATCATAAGAAGAAGAGTCTACTTGCAATGACTATACTATGTTATTGTTTTTTTCTACTAAACGTAGTTGAATGCGCTGACTATAAGTAGCTCTGGGCAAGAGCCTCTACTAAATTACAAATATGTAAATACAAAAGAGTAAATAAGTATCTCTTACCTCCAAAGGGCCAAGGGGTCTGGGTCAGCCCGGGGTTGGGGTGGCCTCTGGGGCCCATGGTCCCCCAGGGAGCTGGGGTTGGGAGCCCCCCTCTTACGCCTGGACTTGCTGGTGTGGTTGACCTGGAGGTGCATTGCCATCAGCTCGGCTGAGCAGGTGCCGAAGGGACAGAACAGGCACTGGTTTAGGGTGACCCCTGCTCCTCCTCCTCCATCACCACCTCCCGGTACTCCATCCTCCTCCAGACCTCCGAGCCCAGGAGAGGGGCGGCGGGAGAGATCCAGGGGCTGGGACAACAAGCCTCCCTCCTGGGTGCCCCGAGGAGCTGATCCCCCTCCTATCCGCTCCGTCCCGTTAGCTGGAACCATGCGGCTGGTGGTGAGTGGTTTGCGGCGGGACACTTTGGGCGCCTTTGGTGGGGGCGGGGTGGGGGTGGAGGTAGGGGACTCCCCCGTCCACCTTCCCTCCATCCCCCCCTGGTACAGCGCCCCCATCACCCCGGAAAGGTACCGGTACTGGCTCTCCAGATCTGCCTCCCTCAGTCCTCCCATGGCCTTCCCATGGTCCCTGTCTCTCTGCTCGGGAAGGCCCAGGATCCAGGGCTGGTGCTGGTTGTGCCTGGAGGAAGCGGTCTCTGCCGGGCCTCGGGCGGCTGAGCCATGGGTGAAGCTCTGGGGCCGGCGCTGTTTGGCCATCCCCTCCCTCTCCTCCCCCCGAGGAGCTCCTCCACCACCTCCCAGAGAGGCGGAGGTGAGGCCGGGGGAGGAGGCGGTGGATGAAGAGGCCCCCATGGCGTTCCTCTGTTCTCTGTGGTGCCTCTGGAGATGGTACTTTAGAGAGCCTGACTGGGTGCCAGCATAGTCACAGTGGGGACATTTATACGGTCTCTCCCCTGAAAGAGGTACATAAACAAGTTGTGGTTATCAAGGGCATATTATTATGGAGGAATGTCAGTAGATGTTACACTATACTATACTATACTATACTATACTATACTATACTATACTAGGAGAGGTAAAATTGTATAATTCTAATTCTGCACAAAAAACAAACAAACAATTTAGACAGGACCACTGGACTAAATATGCCCATCTGGAATTTGCCTGAACTGCCCTATGCCTAGTCTGTTTCTGACCACAGAGAAAAAAATCAACAACAATTCTATGGACCTCGATTCCCGGATGTGTGCTATAGAATACATGAGGGGAAACTATAGGGTTAAAGTATTATATGAGCTTGTAGTATCACATTACAAACCACAGGTGGCAGTAGTCCATCACAATCTAAACCCTTGATTGGCTTTGGTAAGGAGGACAGATTTAAAACCCCATCAGCCTCTGATGGAGGTGTTGAAAGTGATTATTGCTAGTAGCAATTTAGTTAAGTATAATGATTCATTGAATGAATTACAACAGACAGAGGAGAGGGTCATATCTAGGAATCAGAAACACTTGAGAACACATGAATTTAATGAATGGCACGTGTAAATGTGGTAAAGTGTGTATGTATTTAAGGTTTCGTGTTCTAGAGTAGGTTGTAATGCTAGTGATTATTTGCTGAATTCCAAATGGACCACTAGCCCCTACTTCCTAGCCACTCTGAGATCTCATTGGACTGGTGGATGCAAAATCAATCGGAAAGTGAGATGAAGATAAAAGTGTGTGGACACCTGCTCGTCGAACATCTCATTCCAAAGTCATGGGCATTAATATGGAGTTGGTCCCCTCTTTGCTGCGATAACAGCCTCCACTCTTCTGGGAAGGTTTTCCACTAGATGTTGGAACATTGATAATGGGACTTGCTTGCATTCAGCCACAAGAGCATTAGTGAGGTCGGGCACTGATGTTCAGCGATTAGGCCTTGCTCGTAGTTGGCGTTCAAATTCATCCCAAAGGTGTTCGATGGGGTTGAGGTCAGGGCTCTGTGCAGGCCAGTCAAGTTCTTTCACACCAATCTCAACAAACCATTTCTGTATGGACCTCGCTTTGTGCAAGGGGGCATTGTCATGCTGAAACAGGAAAGGGCCTTCCCCAAACTGTAAGCACAGAATCGTCTAGAATGTCATTGTATGCTGTAGCGTTAAGATTTCCCTTCACTGGAACTAACGGGCCTAGCCCAAACATGAAAAACAGCCCCAGACCATTATTCCTCCTCCACCAAACTTTACAGTTGGCACTATGCATTCGGGCAGGTAGGATGCTCCTGGCATCTGCCAAACCCAGATTAGTCCGTCGGACTGCCAGGTGGTGAAGCGTGATTCATCACTCCAGAGAACGCATTTCCAATGGCGCCAAGCTTTGCATTAGCCAATCATCTCAGATCTACAGGAGTGCATAGGCCCTAGGTTGTATATATACAGCATAAATGTCCTAGGATTTAGGGGCTAGGGGTCGATTTGGGATCCAGCCATTGTTAGGTGTGTTGGGGGTTGGGAGGGGGGCGGGGGGTCTAGTGGCAGGCTCACCTGTGTGAACTCTCAGATGCACTTTAAGGTGATGGGACGAGCGGAAAGCTTTACCGCAATAGGGGCAGTCTTTCACACCTGTGCCTCGCACACGTTCCTTAGAAGTCACGGACGAACCTGAAGATGACCCAGATAGACCGTTCTCTCCTGGAGAGAGAGGAAGGGGGAGCGAGAGAGAGAGATAGAGAGATACAGCAGGAGAGTGAGAGAGAGAGAGAAAGAGAGAGAGAGAGAGAGAGAGAGAGAGAGAGAGAGCGAAAGAGAGAGAGAGAGCGAGAGAGAGAGAGAGCGAGAGAGAGAGAGCGAGAGAGAGAGAGCGAGCGAGAGAAAGAGAGAGAGAGGGAGAGAGAGAGAGAGAGAGAGAGAGAGAGAGAGAGAGAGAGAGAGAGAGAGAGGGGAAAGATGGGAGGGAGAGAATAAGAAAGTGGGATCAGATCTTTGACAATGGAAGAAATGTAGCAAGTGATATTGATAGTTAATTGCATCGCTAGATGCTACTCTCCCACTCTGCTACTCTCCCACTCTGCTACTCCCCCACTCTGCTACTCTCCCACTCTGCTACTCCCCCACTCTGCTACTCTCCCACTCTGCTACTCCCCCACTCTGCTACTCTCCCACTCTGCTACTCTCCCACTCTGCTACTCTCCCACTCTGCTACTCTCCCACTCTGCTACTCTCCCACTCTGCTACTCCCCCACTCTGCTACTCTCCCACTCTGCTACTCCCCCACTCTGCTACTCTCCCACTCTGCTACTCTCCCACTCTGCTACTCTCCCACTCTGCTACTCTCCCACTCTGCTACTCCCCCACTCTGCTACTCTCCCACTCTGCTACTCTCCCACTCTGCTACTCTCCCACTCTGCTACTCTCCCACTCTGCTACTCCCCCACTCTGCTACTCCCCCACTCTCCCACTCTCCCACTCTCCCACTCAGCTACTATTATCTCTAATGAAAATGCCAACCAAACAGGAGGGATCTGTACCTTGGAACTGTGACATCACTGAGTGGAACCCTCCTCCGGCTGCTGACTGATGCTGAGGTCCACTTTGAAGTTTGGACTCCTGTCTTCCCTCGCTACTACTTCCTCTCCCCCCTCCTCCACCTCCTCCTCGTCCTCCCGCATTCCGGCTCCGGCTCCGCCCTCCGTCCTCCTCTCCTCCTCCGGCGTGGCGCGGAGGGTGACCGTGGTTCTTATGGGGCCGCTGGATGTGGACGCGGGCGTGCGCCACCACCTGCTGCAGGCTCCGGAACAGTTTCCCACAGTCAGGGCACTCCCATGGGGCTCCGGAGGATGGAGGCTCCTCCCGGGGATCCAGACCTCCAAGGTAGGCCCTGACCTGCTCAGCCTCCCCCACCACGGAGCTCCTGGATGGGGCTCTGTGCTGGTGCTGGGTCCTCTGGTTCTGCCTCTGAGCCTGCTGTGCTTGCTGGGCCTGTTGAGCTGCTACTAGGCTACGAGCTACCAGCTGCCACATGGCTATCTGGTCCCCTCCATCTGCCACTGTCTCTCCTCCTTTTCCTCCTCCGTTTCCTCCTCCCCTTCCTCCTCCGCTCCCGTTCCCCATCTCCGCCACCTGAGCCACGGCCTGCAGGCGTTCCATGCAGCTGCCGCCGCCGTTGTCACTGGGCAACCCCAGGTAGCCCAAGATGGCCGATTTACTAGAGCCTCCAGCGCCGTCTCGGTCGGACCTTGCTCGTCCCCCTCTCCCCCCACCACCACGAGCCAGCAAGAGGCTAGAGTAGAGAGCATTGAGGCCCTGGCTGGTGACCGAGCCTTTGAGGCCTCTTTGTTCAGCCCCGGCTACAGGAGCCACCAGGCCCCCTAGGCCCCCCAAACCTGCCTTCAGGCCCAGCTTGTTGAGGTGCACCTGTAATAGAGGTAATAAGGTAATTTGTATAATAAATACACAAAGTGTTGAATCGGTTTACACCTGCTATTGTAGCATATTTCAGCACATGCTGAGACACACAAACACACACACACACAGACACACACACATACTAGGCTACCTACCTTCATGTGGTTCTTGAGGAACCAGGGCTCCTTGAAGCCGCGGCCGCACACCTGACATTTGTGGTCCAGAGAATCCTTGTGCTTCCTCATGTGGCCCTTCAAGAACCAGGACTGGGTGAAGCGCTGGCCGCACGTCTCACAGCGGAAGGCCGGCAGAGGCGGAGCCCCTGGGTCCAGGGTGGGGGTCGGGTTGGGGGTGATGGTGGGGGTGGGAACAGGAGTGTCTGGGATGGGGGTGGGGATGATGGTGGTGGTGGTGGTTACAATGGAGGGGTGTCTGGGGGTGTAGGGGGGCAGGGCAGGTCGCTCCATCGGGGGGGAGAGGGACAGGGAGGGGTGGCTGTCGTGGAGGTGTGCGGCCAGGCGGTCTTCCTGGCTGGCGGAGAAGGAGCACAGGGTGCACTTGTACGGGTTGTGGAGAATGCGGACGTGACGAGACAGCTCAGAGGCCGTGCGGAATTTACCTTTGCAGGCGTGGCAGCGGAACGCGGGCGCTGCCGCTGTGGCCAGGGCGGCTTCTTCTAAGACGGCAGGACCGGCTCCACCCAGGCCGCAGGAAGAGGAGTAGGGGGAGGTGAGGGAGAGTGGCACCTCCTCGGTCAGCGGAGGGCTCAGCGGTGTGCTATCATCCATCAAGAACGGCTGGAGGGTCTGGTGATCCATCTGCAGAGGCTCCTCTAAGGCTTCCCCATCCCCATCCTCCCCTCTCATTCCCTGGGTTAGAGATACAGACAGCAGGGGGCTCTGGCGGTGGCTGTGGTGGTTCTTCCCCACATCGTTGTGGATCTGTTGGGCTTTGAGATGCACCGTGGACCCCGCACCGATGATGCTCCTGGTGCCGGTATTGCGGTAGAGAGCTGAGGCGCGGCGGTCCCGGTCCAGACTGTGAGCGCGGGCGTGGAGCGACAGGATACTCTGGAAGCGGAACCTCTTCCCACAAACTAGGCAGGGGAACTTGAGCCCAGCCACTCCCCTAGAAACACCCTCCCTCCCGGACAGAGACCCTGACAGACTCCCCCCGTCCTTATGGAAGAGCTGGAGGTCTAGCTCATCACTACAGGTGGCACCGTGCTGCCCGGAGGATAGGGCCAGCTCCAGGTCCCCGAACCCAGGGAGAGGGGCCGATGATGTCGGGGAGACCGGAGGAGACCACATGGCTGGGGTGGGGGATGGAGGGGCCGACAGCTCCTCTTCGTTGTCCTCCTCTTCCTCATCGTGGTGGTTGAGGGGGAAGGGTGAGAGGGGGAAGTATGGGGTGGTGTCTGGGGTGTCCGACAGGTGTTCTGGGGTGTGGGACAGGGCTGAGGGGCTATGGGCTAGGGGCAGGTCCAGGGGGCTGTGTTGAGGGGAGAGGTGGGAGGGAGAGAGAAAAGAGGCCAGGGGACTGTGGTCCAGAGATGGTAGTGTAGGGGGTGACTGGGGCGGCTCACACGAAAGAGCCAACACACATTCAGGAGGAGAATCCATTCTCTGTGTGTGAGAGAGAGAAAAGGAGAGAGAGAGAGAGAGATAAAGAGAGAGAGAGATAAGGAAAGAGATTAAGCAAGAGAGAGATAAAGAGAAAGAGATCAAGAGAGAGATAAGGGAATGGATACAAGAGGAGGACACTTCGGACATTTGAGATGAATCCGTTTATGGTAGGAATATATCCGTAACTCACTGGAAATGTAGTAGCATGAAGGGACGGTATTGTGTGTACTGAGGTCAGAACAGGTCAGTAGGCTATTTGAGGATAAATGTGTGATGACGCAGTACTGACCAGTACTGTGTGTATGACTATGCCATGCTTGAGTGTGTGTACCACTAGTATTGGAACTTACCAGTTGTGTGTGTACTGCTATACCATGCTTGAGTTTCTTGGCAGACGGGGGACACACTGCTCTGATGGCCACCTCCTTTAGTCCTCTGGGGAACACAATCAATATGTTCAAACATATGTTTAAAAATATATATTAAAACAAACATATTGCAACTAATCCTGCTGCATATTCCATGACACTAAAAATAACATAATGTCCATCCTGCCTGTCTGCGTCTGTCTACTTGCCTGCCTGCAGGTGGTTGTGCTTAAATGTGTAACACGTGGTCACCTGTTTGATGTGCGTGATACATCGTGTACTTAACCATATGCTTGATGTCTGTGTATGTGATGTGTGTGTGTGCATGTGTGTCCCTAGGTGTGTGTGTGTGTATGTGAGCTAAAGGCACCACAGGACACGGACTGTCCCAAACAGGATGGGCGTGAGATGTTTTGACTTCCCTACACACCCTTCCTGTGAACACATACAACAGCAGCTTAATCAGGAATGGACACACACACACACACACACACACACACACACACACACATCTGAGCCTAAAGGAACACAACCACACACAGAACACATACAACCACACAAACAACACCTGCTGCAAGAACAGACACTAAATATATTTCTGATGTGTTCCACTTACACACAGAGAAGAAACACAACAAACACTAGTAGACTACAAGTGTGTGTTCATATAGACCGTATGTCTGTGCATGTGTGTGTGTGTGTGTGTGTGTCAGCTCGCCAGAATCACAAAGACACTCGTGTATCCAGTTGACATTTTAGCTCCGCAATGACTAGCAGTGATATCACACAATATCAATCATATATCCCCTCTCTCCCTTCTCCTCCCTCTCTTCCCTCTCTCCGTCTTAATCCACCATTATTCCCCCCCACCGTCTCTCTTTCTTTCTTTCTATCTCGCGTTCCCTCCCTCCTTGATTCCGTACTCCTCCCATCCCCCTCTCATTCTCTCTCTCCCTCCTCCCTCTATTATTCTCTCCTTTTCTTTCATTCTCTCTCTCCCTATTTCTTTCTCCGTTGTGGTGGGGCCAGTTGGCACAGTGCCAGGGAATGCTGATATCAGCTGGTAGATTGGGGCCTGCCAACATGGCGAGGAGAGAAGAGAGAGACAGTGAAACAGAGAAATGGGGGAACAGAGAGAGAGTAAGAGGTGGGAGGCAGAAGAGAAAGAGAGAGACAGAGAATTAAACATAATTGAATTAAAAAAGATCCGATGGTGATTTGATGGTGATGTGATTTGCAATTTTCTAATATGAAAAAAGGAAAGGCAGATTGCAAACTGGGGGTTTTGTTTTATGTGCTTGTGTATGTGTGTGTGTGTGTGTGTGTGTGTGTGTGCGTGTGTGTTAGTATCGTATGATGTGATGGCATTATCATATTAATATCAGCGTCACCACTGCATTGTTCTGCAGTGACAGCGGCCACAGTGACCGACCAGCCTTGTCATACCAATAAAGCTTCTCCAAATTTGGATAGATGGCGAGAGGAGATAAGGTGCTAGACAAAGGGGAGGGGGGAGAGAGAGTGAGAGAAAGAGAAAGAGAGAGTGAGAGAGAGAGAAAGAGAGAGATAGAGAGAGAGAGAGAGAGAGAGAGAGAGAGAGAGAGAGAGAGAGAGAGAGAGAGAGAGAGAGAGATGGTACACATACAATAAGTACACATAGTTTTCAACACAGCTACAATTCATTAGATTCAGATGATGAATGTGTGCTTGATCATATTCCCCCAATGGAACTGTAATAAAGCATTCACTAACTGACACCTACGGCTGATTTTCCCAAGACTTGTGAACTCTTAAAATTACTGTCATGTTTTCCATACTATCTCACACATGTGCAAACACACACAGAAACTATTTTAACTGTACATATTGACAGGTGTTTCGACCATATAGTGTATGTGTATGTTAGTATAGAACAGGTCATGTGTTCATATCACTGCGAATGTGTGTAGATACAGTGTGTACTGTACAGAGAATGTGTATTTGTATGACTTTAGATCTCAGTGTACAAAGAATGTACACAGTTCAAGCAAGTCAGTACATGGCGGTTGTGATTCTTAGTACAGATGTAAGATCTTAATTTGAGCCAGTGTGCTACAGTAGGAAAATCATCCTGCGGCAACAGGAAATGTTCATTAATAAACAAAATGTAGGGGTTGATACATTTTCCGTTAGGGCAAATCAAGTCTGACATTTTAAAGTGGAAATGTTCAAACTTTAGAAGCCTTTTTAAACCTTGAATACACTAAAGGTTTGCATTTCATGTTGTGCAGGAAATGTCTAAGCAAAGAGTGATCAAATTAAGATACAACAGGGTGTGGATCCTAATGTATCAAATATATTGTGTAAAAAGGCTCATTATTTATTTATATATATATATATATATTTTTTTTACCTTTATCATAATGTTCACCGAAGGCAGCTGCTGAGAATCAGGATATCTATGGATAGATGTGTGATAAGGGATGTTTTCGTCTAGTTTTTATTTATGGCCTTTAGATACACGTTACAGTAGAGTATGTGAGGGTGTATTGCATACATGGTCATTATGACACCTGGAGGTGTATTGCATACATGGTCATTATGACACCTGGGGTGTATTGCATACATGGTCATTATGACACCTGCGGGTGTATTGCATACATGGTCGTTATGACACCTGGGGGTGTATTGCATACATGGTCGTTAAAGACACCTGGGGGTGTATGCTTCAGTGTGTTGGTTTGTGTGTCTGTTTTTGTAAGTGTGTGCTTGTCTTGGAATTAGTGTGTGTGTGTGTGTGTGTGTGTGCGTGTGCTGCAAGTACTGTATGCGTGTGAAGGCCAGTGTGTTTAAATGTGTGTGTGTGCGTGTGTGTGATCGAGCCTATGCATGTTCATGTGGGTGTTAGTGCGTTTCTGTGTCTGATGGCTTATGTGTGTGTTTAAGTGTGTGTATGTGTGAGTGAGGGCCTGTGTGAGGGAAAGTGTGTGTGTGTGTGTGTGTGTGTTTTTTTCTGTGTGGTACAGTAACTCAGGGCCTGCTGTGGTTTTTATTGCCGTGGTCACGCGGCAAAACTTCCCCACAGACGGGATTCATTTCCTGTCTTTCACCTTTCCCTGAACCCCCTCTCTCTTTCCCTCCCTCTTCTCTTCCTCCCTCGCTCCCTTCACTTTATCTGGCTTGCACTTGTTTCATTACCGCTCCTTTCTTCTTCTCTGGCTTCTCTGAATGGAGGGAGGGTTGTCTGACTTCTATGACTCCTCGCTGCATCCTGATTCTTGCCCTTTGACCTCGGTTCACTTCTTTCTTTACTTCCTTCTCCTCTCTCTGTTTTTCCTTCAACTGGCTCGTGTTCATCTGGGCGGACCGTTGCTAAACGTTTTGCAACAGAAAAAAAGGTTTCTGTCTAGTGGACATGACCCCGTTCTTGCCTCCTCTTTACAGTTATCATCCAGATGAAGAGAAGTGTGTAGAGAGGCATTAGACTGTGCAGAAGTAACATGTAGGCTATGAACGTGAACTGGAAGTGTAATTCTGTAACCAGCCGACTTTGCATTAAAGAGGTCAGATCATGTTAGCAGATGCGTTGCATAGTTGAAACTTCAAATATGTAGATCACATACTCTATCAGGACATAACGCTTTATACAACTAGAGCAATTAGGGCCAATCAGAAGTGTCCTCGTTACAACTTAAATGTGTAACAAGAGTTACATCTTCTGTAACATCTGTATGTGTGAGCCTTTTAGCTACAGCAACTGGTAGTCTGAGCCCTTCTGGTCTGGACCAGACAGATTGCATAACATCATGAATATTGATGTTGGCTGGGAGACTGGGTGGTCAAGCAGCAAACTGGCCCCTACCTTACAGCCCCTAGCTAACAGTAAGTTAAGCTGGCCCCTAGTTTACAGCCCCTAGCTAACAGTAAATTAAGATGGCCCCTAGATTACAGCCCGTAGCTAATAGTAAATTAAGCTGGCCCTTAGTTTACAGCCCCTATCTAACAGTAAGTTAAGGTGGCCTCTATCTTACAGCCCATAGCTAACAGTAAGTTAAGCTGGCCCCTAGTTTACAGCCCTTAGCTAACAGTAAGTTAAGTTGGCCCCTAGCTTACAACCCCTAGCTAACAGTAAATTAAGCTGGCCTCTAGTTTACAGCCCCTAGCTAAAAGTAAATTAAGCTGGCCTCTAGCTTAGAGCCCCTAGCTAACTGTAAGTTAAGATGGCCTCTAGTTTACAGCCCCTAGCTAACTGTAAGTTAAGATGGCCTCTAGCTTACAGCCCCTAGCTAAGGGTAAGTTATGATCAACGGTCTAACGGTCAACATACACTGACTTATAGTGTGCGCCCCAAATGGTGACTAAATAGGGAGTAGTGCACCATATAGGGGAAAAGGTGCCATTTGGGACACATCCATAGTATACATAGGCTACCCGCACTTACTCTAAAGTTATGTGGTACAACCTTTGCTTTCACCTATCTAATGTTGTTGGATCAAAGGTTACCTGTCTGATTACTTTAATTACAATGTAATGACAACGTAAGTACACATTGTTATATACAACTAGTGTAATATGTTAATTCAACCATTAAAGGTCTAAATCCAAGAGGAGTACTTGCACTAGTAAGGTTTCTTCGTATGCTAGAAAAACATTGAAAGTTTTGAGAGCTGAAAATGTGAACGGGATCTGCTGCTATAAACTGGATGAAGGGCTAGGAGTGATCGGAGGTCTACTAGTAAGTGACTGTGCTACACTGAATAATTTTTTAGAGCCGAACTCAGGCAGAGAAGCTGTCTTTAAATGTCCCCATGCATCCTCTCTATCTGTCTGTCTGTCTGTCTGTCTGTCTGTCTGTCTGTCTGTCTGTCTGTCTGTCTGTCTCTATCTATCTATCTATCTATCTATCTATCTGTCTGTCTGTCTGTCTCTGTCTGTCTGTCTGTCTGTCTGTCTGTCTGTCTATATCTATCTATCTATCTATCTATCTATCTATCTATCTATCTATCTATCTATCCCAAAGAGCCTTAATGACCCAATTAAATCAATCAGTGGCTTGATTGGAATGCTCCTTGAGTGTGTGTGTGTGTGTGTGTGTGTGTGTGTGTGTGTGTGAGAGAGAGAGAGAGAGAGAGAGAGAGAGAGAGAGAGAGAGAGCACCTGGATGTTGCACCCCTCAAGTGCTGTTCTGAAGAGGTAGGGTTCAAGACAGTAAGAGACAGGAAATGTAAATTATCATAAAAATCATTGAGTCTTACCACCGAATCCAAGCCCAATGCTTTATCTTGATTTTTACAGCATCTACAGATGACACTCTTTCCCTCAAAAGATGGCACTTATTGAAAAGTGTAGAAAGGTGCAATAATAAGATCACTTTTAGGGAGTGTGGGTGCAGAAGCACTTTTTGAAAGTATGTCTCGCTAGTTAAGAGTTAGGCTGTTTGCTTGAGGTGGAAAATAACAAAGTGAACATGTCAAAATGCATAGAAAGGCTGTGCAGTTATATCACATTACATTCGTTTCCTGTGTACACACCTAAAATGTTGAATCAAACTCTGGTATGTAGTAGGCCTATTAAAAACTGGACATTTTAAAATGTCTAAAACATGTTCTGTGGATGTGGGGGTTTGAAACGGCAGCGCTTCTCCGGTCACCACAAGAGGACACGTCTGCCTGTTATCTCGAGAGGAATTTCCTGCTCTCCCTTATGATGTGCGTCAATAACGTGCAACCATTTTCAGTCGCTCTTTCCCCTGCCTTCTCTCTCGCGGCCATCTCAATTAAAAAAAGCCACATTAATGAAATAAATAACTATCAATAAACAATGCGCGGGCGCCAAGCCTACATGACGTCCAAAAAAAACGAGATTAGATTAGTCATTTTCGCTGCTGCTCTTTAGTTGTTCAAATATTATTGAATCCCTTTTAGTGAACATAGTAACACGGTTGTTTCATCTCAAAGCCGTTGACGAGTCACAGTCGCTGCATATTATCTGTGTGCCATGTATATCGCTCCCCCATGCTCCATCCATTTTGTTCCTAAATGTTCTATAACAAAAGACTGAAAGACATGAGTGTTGCGAGGAGGAATCGGAGGACGAGAAAAGTGCCATCATGGATTTCATCTCGAATTTCGCTGCCAATCTCCCCCCTCCACCCCCCTAAAACTAAATCAAACCTTGTAACATTTTTTCCAGCACATGTAGGCTACATAAAATAACCCTAGAACTTATATCAACCGCAGGGAAACAACGTGCTTTTTCAGAATTGGATCAAATGTTGCACGCAACACACTTGCTACTTTCTTACGAAATCACTGTAGCCCAAAGAAGGAAAGAGGTAGCCTGTGGCCACAGTGAAGGTTGTACTCGTAAGAGGTGACGCTAGGACAAGTTTACCAGTTGTAATAGTAGCCTTGTAATAGTCGTAGTAAATATAGTAGTAGCATAGTGGGAGGACTGTGCTTTTAAAACCCGTTGGATAGGTGTAGCCTGGACGCATAGAGGCTAACGTTACATCTGGTTAAATTGGTCAAATTGGTCATCTTAAAAACAACGTGCCGTACGTAATCCGTCTCCAACAAAAGAATGACCCTGGCTAATCGTTTCTAGCTAGAATGTTCTTGCGTTGCAGATTTGTAAATCACACTGGAACATGTAGTTAACCCAAAGAATATGTCCGCGACAAGAGATCAAAGGTCTCGAGCGTTAAGACGCGTATCAAATAATATGCCTATTGATCAAATATTACAACTTGTTTTTGTTTAAACTACGATTTGTGTTTTAATGTCGTGAATTAAACTCGACGTGTAGGCCTATGCATGGTCGAATGCAATTGGCATATAGTCTACAGTAGCCAATGAGTGTATTACTTAGGCTATAGCAATACATGTAATATAGAACTTAAAGTTGTGGAGTTTATAGGTTAGCCTACTTGTGCGTTCACTTTAGGTTACTTTTAGTGCACTTCAAATAGCATAACGTAATACAATTTTTTTTTTTTTACCGTGTAAGCTTATATGTTATCCGACAATTCAAGTAGGTCATTTTAGGCCCCAAGTTATAACTGAAACAATTCCATCATGATATATAATCCGTTCTCACTTTTGTCATTTCACCGTATAGGGCTATCGCATGCAGACGGTCGGCCACGCGCGCACATACAGCACCAGCTTCATACATGACACATAGTAAAGTGCCGAAGATTGCATGGGAACATACATGCAGCACACACACACACACACGCCACACACTACAGTGCAACCCGCCAATCACTCTCAACAATCCACTCACTATACGAACACATTTCGTTGGACGATGTATACCATGTGTATCCCGTAGTCTACTAAAACCTAATAAAGCCTAATAAAACTTGAAACATCAAAACTGCAAGGTGTAAAAAAAAAAAAAAAATAAAAAAATAAAAAAAATACAGCGAGATAAAATGGAGCTACAATGCGCTTCAATCACTGCAACTATGGGGCGATTACACGGATTTGCAACAAAAAAAAAGTCGTCGTCAGATATTTGTTGTTCATGAAGACAACAACAATCGCTATAAATACAATAATTTTGGAGAGGTTTTACTATCGTGCTACACAATCGCAGTCCCATGCCAGCCTATATAAAAGTGCACATGTAAACGTATGGATAGTATATATTGTAAATTAACTAGATATTTATGATGAAAGTAAGACTATGTACTTACGGGAGAGGCGGCGGGCGGATTAATGACAGGACACGTCATGATTACGTTTCACTTGAATTAAATACATTACGAGTTGGGGAAAAAATGGAAATCAGGGGTTGTTGTATACAAGCATACGCCGTTTCCCCCTCCCTTAGCTCGCCCTGTTCACCTCCTCCCTTTCGCTCTCTCTCTCTCACACACACATTTTTTTTCTAACATCCATTTATTGTGCAGTAGTGAGTAAGTGAGTGAATAAGAGTGAGAGAAAGGGAGCGATGAGAGTGGGAGGGCGAGTGATGTAGGTTGCAAATGTAATTATAATCTCACGAGCACCATTTTAGAACACTGACACACGGGGCAGAATGCCCCGTTCAGTAGCAGCCCAAAATAACGACACTATAAAGCCTACTATAAGGTGGTGTCTACTCTATAGCATAGATATAAACCTACAAAAGTTGGCAGACAATTGTCTTATCGAAGTGGGTGAAAGTTATAAAGGTTTGACGTGAGGTATCCGAATGTTGTTTTGATAACACATCCCTGAAGCCTATGGTTTAAAGTTACAACAATTGAAGGAAGATTGATACAGTTGTTATCACTGTTTTATCAATGTTTCGGTTTACTAACACGTTACTTTCACTATTGAAAACAAAAGTTTCCCACAAAAAGTATTAATCTTTTTCATCATCATTCGAATCGGAAGTTTCAAATAAAACTCGGAATTTTTCTGAATCATCCTCATCCTCCTCTTCTAAATCAGAGATTTGAATACCCAACCACAGCACCGACCCGGGTAAAAGTAACTTCACCCCACGTGGGTCCGCGCTCGTGGTGGCGCAGGTGCATTGCCTTTAACCGGCCCACGCGCCTCTCCACGAATTTACTGTACCTGCGCGAGGCCGGTAGGCATTGACTTCAGCATCTGTCTGATATTTTTTATTCTTATTAGGCCTATCAACAAGGACGGGCACTGGCGTCAATTCTCTACTAATAATATTATTATGTAATAACTATTGTAAAAAAAAACAGGAGTCAAGATGATGTTAAGTGGTGAGGTAGAGCTTTATCCCTCATTAACCCTTACGCGCACGCGCACATACACACACACACACACGCACACACACACACACAGCTGAGTATTTTCATTCATATTTCCTTAACCTGATGTCCCTTTTAGGCCTAGTGGGCTACTACTGTAAATAGCATCCTGTCCATCATATTTCTCCTGCTCTTATCACCAGCGCTCATATAGTCTCACAGGCCTATAGAATATAATACATTACTTTATTCAAAAACAATTTCAAACCTGATTTGAGTTGTTCATTATTCAATGATAATAATCTACATTTAGATTTTGGTCGTCATTGCATTCAACTAAAGGCACATAAAACAACCACGTATCACAGTCATTGTAATTTTCTATAATAACAATAATAATTACAACAATAATAATAATAATAATAATAATAATAATAATAATAATACAAATAAGAATTATACATTTGCCTTAGTGGCTAGACATGATGCTGATACCTGCCTGCCATAATCTACTACTAATAGCCATCTATTGTGTATCAGTGTGAGTGGCATATGTGCAGTGCATGTCTGTTTGTTGTATGCATGGAAGTGAGTGATAGTGTGCGTGTGGTTGTAAGTGTGTGCGTGTACATTCATGGCATATGTGTGTCTGTATTGTGTGCGTATGTTGTATAGGCCTACGAGTGTGTGTGTGTGTGTGTGTGTGTGTGTACATTCATGGCATATGTGTACGTGTTTGTGTCTGCCACAATGGCATCATCACCCGCCCCTGAGGCTGTGTGTGTGTGTGTGTGTGTGTGTAATGCTTTGATTGTTTTCTTCGCCACAGCAGAAACGCACCAATTAATATGCAGAGAGTGAGTGAGACAAATAAAAAAAAACTGGTGGGGAGGGGGAGAGATCGCAAGGAGAGAGAGAGAGAGAGAGAGAGAGAGGGAGAGAGGGAGCGGGGGAGAGAGAGAATGGAGGGGGGTGATGAAATGAGAGATGAGGGTGGGAGGAGAGAAAGAGAGAGCGAGATGAAGTGAGATAAGAAGGTAGGGGAGGAGGGGAGGAGGAGGTCTCTGGATGGAGAGAATGAAATCTGATAGATGTTGGAGTACAAAAAAAACAAGAGAGAGAGAGAGAGAAAGAAAGGAGGGGGGAGGGTTGGGGGGATCAATATGTACATATTTAGAGGGGAGGTGGAAGGAAATCAATTGAAAGGGGGAGGGAATTGACGTGGAGGAGGGAGGGAGGGAGGAGGGAGGGAGAGAGCTAGGGAAGAGGGAAAGAAGGAGTGCAGAGGTGGAGTGATATGTGGCTGTGTCTGCTGTCCTTTTGTCGCAGTGTCAGGGTATTGATACTGTAATACTCCGCCCCCCATCACAATGCTGCCGTGACAACGGGCAGAGTGACGCCCACTGGCATAATGTGGCCAGTCACAATACTGAGGGCACTGAGGCATCACACACTGGCAACGCAGGGCAGGGAGACAGAGAGAGGGAGATGGAGAGGGGGGAAGGGGGGAGAGAAGAAGAAGGAGAGAGAGAGAGAGAGAGAGAGAGAGAGAGAGAGAGAGAGAGAGAGAGAGAGAGAGAAAGAAAGAAAGAAAGGCTGGGAAATGGCGAAAGAGAAAATAAGAATCAGATATAGGTAGAAAAGGGAGGGAGAGATGGAGACAGGGAAATACAGAGGAAGAAGGAGGGGATGGATGGAGAGACAGAGAGAGGACAGAAAGAGAAATAGAGATGGAGATATATGTAGACGAGCGACAGAAGTGGTGATGGAGGGGAGACAAAGAATGGAGGGACAGTGATAATGGAAGGAGAGATGTCTGATCATTATGTTGATGTCTGGGAGTGTGTACCTATCTATCTATCTATCATCTATCTATCTATCTATCTATCTATCTATCTATCTATCTATCTATCTATCTATCTATCTATCTATCTATCTATCTATCTATCTATCTATCTATCTATCTATCTATCTATCTATCTATCTATCTATCTATCTATCTATCTATCTATCTATCTATCTATCTATCTATCTATCTATCTATCTATCTATCTATCTATCTATCTATCTATCTATCTATCTATCTATCTATCTATCTATCTATCTATCTAATATATCTACAGTATACATTATTACAGTATTAGCTACAGTATGCAGTATTATATTACAGAATGCAGTATACAGGTTTATAGTATATCACTTTCTCCTATCTCAGTGCATTGTTTGGGTCAATGTTGTGTACATTCATCCATTCACAGTACACAGTCCAGTTCAGTATTGACTCTCTCTGGCAGCGATGTTTATCAGTGCTGAAATGTATTTTAGCAGATACTGTATCTCTCCAGGGTGTGCCCAAAATGGCGCCCTATATCTCTATGGACCCTGGTCAAAAGTAGTGCACTGTTTGTTATATGTTTATTTGAATCCCCATTAACTTTTGCAGAGGCAGCAGCCATTCTTCCTGGGGTCCACGAAAAACACAAAAAAATACAAGTAACAAAACAGTGGTTCACTGACAGACAAGGAGAGTCACACACATTTAAAATACAACCATATACAAACAATACAATACAACAACAAAAATAATGAGCCTGTTAGAGTGTGTCTGTGTGTTGGCTTTGGTGTGTTTGTGTGTGTGGCCCCCTCACTGTCCCCGCCATTCCATGAGATGTTGTTTAATCTGTTTTTTCCAAGGTAATTCTGCTTTGCTTGAGTAATTGGAGATGGAAGGGACTTCCATGCGATCATGCCTCTGTATAATACAGTGCGTTGTATAAATGAATTCATTTTGGACTTGGGGACTATGAAGAGACACCTTGTGACATGTCCTGTGGGGTATGTATGGGTGTCTGAGCTGAACGTTATTTGATTATGCAGACAATCTGGAATTTTTATAATAGTAATATATCTCATAAAAAGAGAAGCAGTTAATCTCTCGTCAACCATCAACCAGGAAATACTGGCATGCATGTTGTTGACATTAGTTCTGTATGTGCAGTTAAGGGCAAGGTGTATTACTCTGTTTCGAGACAGTTGCAGCTCTTCCCTATGCACTACATAGGGAAAAAGGTGCCATTTGAGACGCAACCCATGTTTATGGCATACATCATGCATACTGAATGAAAAACTGAAATCTCTGTTGGCAGCACATAAGTCACTTGATCCCCAGGAGATGACCAATGTCTCTCTCTCTCTCTCTCTGTCACCTCTCTGCCCTCCCCTCTCACTTCCCTGATTTCTTTCCTTTCCTCTCCCTCTCTCCCCTCTCTCTCTCTTTTCGCCACACCGTCTCGTTCTCTCACTCCGCTGTATGATCTATTGCTCCCTGCCCCTGGCTCTCCCCTTCCCCTTCTTAATATGATGTAAAAAGCTAATCGCATGCAAATGTCTGTTGTCCCGGTAACCAGGCCCGAAAAATCCTTTTGATGTTGCACCCGGCTCATTCTCTCCACGTTCTCTTTGTTCAACTAGACTCTCTCTCTGCTTTGTCAACATCCCCCCTTTCTCTCTCTCTCTCTCTCTCTCTCTCTCTCTCTCTCTCTCTCTCTCTCTCTCTCTCTCTCTCTCTCTCTCTCTCTCTCTATATATATATATATATATATATATATATATATATATCTCGCTCTCTCTCTCTGCCACATTCTCATTTACTCTCTCTCTCTCTCTCTCTCTCTCTCTCTCTCTCTCTCTCGCCCCATTCCCCTTGCAAAAATAAAAACTTCTCTAATTCTCTACTTTTTTTCTGCCTGCCTATATTGCAATACCACTCTATTCTTTCTCTTTTTATATAAAGCCCCCACTCTATTCTTTCTCTTTTTATATAAAGCCCCCACTCTATTCTTTCTCTTTTTATATAAAGCCCCCACTCTATTCTTTCTCTTTTTATATAAAGCCCCCACTCTATTCTTTCTCTTTTTATATAAAGCCCCACTCTATTCTTTCTCTTTGTATATAAAGCCCCCACTCTATTCTTTCTCTTTTTATATAAAGCCCCCACTCTATTCTTTCTCTTTTTATATAAAGCCCCCACTCTATTCTTTCTCTTTTTATATAAAGCCCCCACTCTATTCTTTCTTTTTTTATATAAAGCCCCCACTCTATTCTTTCTCTTTTTATATAAAGCCCCCACTCTATTCTTTCTCTTTTTATATAAAGCCCCCACTCTATTCTTTCTCTTTTTATATAAAGCCCCCACTCTATTCTTTTTTTTTTTATATATAAAGCCCCCACTCTATTCTTTCTCTTTTTATATAAAGCCCCCACTCTTTTTATATAAAGCCCCCACTCTGTTCTTTCTCTTTTTATATTAAACCCCCACTCTATTCTCCTGTCTTCTTTCCCTCTCATTCTGTCCTCTTTCGCTCCCCTCTTTCTCTCAGAGGATCAGCCCCTTCCTGTTTCACCCCTTTCTCTCTCCCCACTTTTCATCCCTCATTCCTCTCTTTCACTCACTCACTCACTCACTCACTCACTCACTCACTCACTCACTCACTCACTCACTCACTCACTCACTCACTCACTCACTCACTCACTCACTCACTCACTCACTCACTCACTCACTCACTCACTCACTCACTCACTCACTCCTTTCTTCTTCCACTGTGGAGTATTTGACCCTCTCTGCATAGTCGTCTAGTCATCTAAGGTTTTGTTGGTGGATTGCTGGAGTTTAACTACTGCTGATCTAGGAGGAATACAGTTGCAGTACACGCACATTATTAGTGAATTTCTGTGCAATGATCAATGTGCAAGTACGCGAACTGCAAACCGGCAGAAAGTATCGCTATTAGCAGTAAGTATTATGTAATAATGTGTAGCTACGCTGTCTGTAACTACACTGTCTGTAACTACACTGTCTGTAACTACACTGAACTACACTGTCTGTAACTACGCTGTCTGTAACTACACTGTCTGTAACTACACTGTCTGTAACTACACTGAACTACACTGTCTGTAACTATGCTGTCTGTAACTACACTGTCTGTAACTACACTGAACTACACTGTCTGTAACTATGCTGTATGTAACTACACTGTCTGTAACTACACTGAACTACACTGTCTGTAACTATGCTGTCTGTAACTACACTGTCTGTAACTACACTGATTATTCTATTACTATGTAAATACATTGGTTTAAGTCACTTTGAATGCAAAGTGGGACTCACATGGCAACATCCTCTGTATCCAAAGCGATACCACTAACAGGTTATTGAGTTTCAATGGCTTTCGTCCAGTTTTATTTCAATAAGAAAGGTACAAATGATCTAAGTACAATTGAAGTATAACACTTATCAAGTACATTGTAACCATGCCGACGTTCAACAAAAAGAGAACAAGCATTTATTTTAAAAATGTAAACATCGTTATATTTTTGGCATAAAACTGCATAATGTAAGATGACACTTGTTGTATTTACATGTAAAACTACGAATCATGCCAAAGCATAATAAAAAGACACTTTGAATATGAACATCTACAGCTAGATGGTTAAAAGGTGTTCATTATCCTGAAGTCATATTACAAGACTTCTCTCCTGGTGAAAAACAATAGTTCCCAATATATAAATCAATATATTCTGCAGCACCAAGCTAGTACTGATGTATGAGTACTGCATACATCCAAATCAAATGAGATATCGATTAAATAAGGTTCAACATCCATTTGCACTTTTTAATTTGGATATGGAGTTGCTAAGACACCCATGAAATCCGATAATGAGAGAGACAAGAGTTGCTGCTATCTGAGCATGTTAGGCAGACTAACCTAGATACATAGCTGACATATAGACTGTCTAATAGCTCCCTTTATATTGTACAATAACACAATTTAAAATTCAGTTTACTCCCAAAATTTACTAGCTTAGAAACACAACTTTTATACTTAATAATACTTACATATGTAGTTGCAAATTAACTCAATCCTCATGTATTTGATTGTATATTATATTATAGTATTGTTTTGTATTGTATCAGGTCGGCAGGTTCCTAGCGGCAAGGGTGATTACCTAGTAACTGAACGGTTAGTTCGTTTGAATCCCAGAGCCAACAAAGTGAAAAATCTGTCAATGTACCCTTGATCAAGGCACTTAACCCTAATTGCTTCTGGGTCGCTGTTGATAATGGCAGGCCCTGGCCGTGACCTCACTCTTTGAGGGTGTCTCAGAGAGTTGGGATTTGTACAAAAACAAATTCCAAATCACACATGCATATCAATACACAATTTTATAAACACCCACCAAATGATTTCTTCTTCTTATTACTGTATTGTATTAAGTTAGAGGCATAAGCTAATAGTGCATATTGCATTCAAAAATACACAATCAATAAATTCATAACAAGATAATACGGCTGGTAACAGACATCTCCATTTCATGAATACTTTCCTTCATTTTGAATAACGTATAAAAGCTATAAGCATTTTACTCAGACATAAACAAATTACTCATTTTACACACTATACCAAACTAACTTCATATTGCATTAACGTATGCTAGCAAACAAAAAAGTTTGTACACTTGATGACGACAACATTATAGCTTATATGACAATCAGTCATTGAAAAGACCCATTGCTACTGTAGCGTTATACAAAGCAGTGCTATAAGACCCCAAACAAGTTATACGGTTACCATAAGACTTACATCTGAAAAACACTTAATAACACTTTTCCTTAAACCATTAACGATAACAATTGGACACACTGTAACCGTTTGACCCACATTCTCACTTGCTTACATCAACACTAACAAGCCACTTCAAAAAACACACACTTTGGTAGTCTCTCCTTAAAGGCTTATTTGGTTCTGGGTGCTTAGATTAATAGTTTGGTTATAATAAGATGTTGACATTTCCTTTCCATGTTATTATTATTTTAGTCTTTACTTCCAGGCAAAACCGACTGAGAGTAGAGCACCATGCCTGTCGTGGGTTGATATCAGTCCATTGGTTCGTCTATAGCTGCTGTACTGAGCTGTAAGATGGCCACAGTGTCGGAACAGCCCTCTACTGTCTATAGCACAACAAGACTGTCTGCAGAGTGTATGCGTGTGTTCCACACTCAGCATAATGTGTGCACTCATACATCCAGGGTCACATGTACTCATTTGCATAGATCACAACACCCCTTGCCTATGCTATACCACATATATACGTCCACACAGACAGAATCTACAACACTACTATTAACATCCCAACAAACCGGCATTGTATAAACAGCATTGTAAAAGGATACATTACGATAACATCCAATAAAGTCAGTATAAGCTATATTTCCTATAATGTTCCCATATGTTTTAGGAGATAGTGGGAGCATGAAGGCCTTGGCCGCCAGTCAGTGGTTCAGGCAGAGTGGTTTGGCCTAGCGGGGAGCCGCAGAGGGAGGACAATGGCTCCACTGTGTGGCTTCAGTGTCCACGGTATCAATGACTCGGCGAGCAACCGGGTCCGGCCGATCCAACATGGCCAGCCACAGCAGGCTCTGCTGATGCTAGATCCTGGGTTAGTTAGAGCCGTAATGTTTCTTTGTTTCCTGTATGCCCTTTTCTCTCTGGTCCTTGACTTTTTGACCAGTTTGACTCGTCCAGTGGCTTGCATAGAGATGTGGTTTTGGTCTTTATCAGGTCCAGAGTCCATAATCCAGTTTCTGGACAGAAAGGAACGAGTTAGAGGAAGGTCAAGGTGTTAGATATGAACGATCAATGTTTAACCTGTGGTTTTGTAACACAGGTGTGTCTTCAGTCATTCAGGAGAAAGATGGGTCAAAGCATGTAGAAAGTGACTGAATTAGACGTTTAAAAGGAGAAAAAGATTGTGGGTTGACATGGCAGAGAAGGAAAGGGAGAGAGATTACAGTAAGTGTGTAAAATAAGATCGCTCACGTTTGTTATTGAGATGAAGATTACACTGCAGTGGAAGGAGACTGGTTCTGTAGAGGCAAACATCTCACACTTAATGCACAGTGGGAATGTGTGTGTGTGTCTGTGTGTATTTGTGTGTGTTTGATTGTCTATTTGTGCATGTGTGTGTGTGTGTGTGTGTGTGTGTGTGTGTGTGTGTGTGTGTGTGTGTGTGTGTGTGTATGTGTATGCATAAATGTGTGTGTGTGTGCGTGTCTGTGTGCATGTCTTTGTGTGTGTGTCTGTGTGATTGAGTGTGCATGTGTGAAACTCACCTGTGTGTGTCCCCTCCCAGAGGCTGGGGATCCCCCCTCCTTCTGACTGCCAACAGAGGAAGAGTCTGAACAGCTACTGTGGACTACAGAGAGAGAAAGAGATAGAGAGAGAGAGAGAGAGAGAGAGAGAGAGAGAGAGAGGGAGAGAGAGAGAGAGAGAGGGAGAGCGAGAGAGAGAGAGAGTGAGAGAGAGAGTGAGAGAGAGAGTGAGAGAGAGAGAGAGAGAGAGAGTGAGAGAAGGGAGCGAGTGAGAGAGAGAGAAGGGAGAGAGTGAGAGAGAGAGAAGGGAGAGAGTGAGAGAGAGAGAAGGGAGAGAGTAAGGGAGAGAGAGGGAAGGGAATGAGAGAAAAAGAGAGCAGGGGTCAGTGGCTTGCCAATAAAGCATTTGTAATTAAATTAAAATTGCAACACCGCAGAAAGAAAGAGAATGATTCTTCACTGTGAAATACCATTATTCACAGGGAGACGTCTGGTGGTCAGTATGTGTATTACACACAGGGTGTTTATAATATGGTTTCTGACAGTGTGTTTGTGTGTGTGTGTGTACCTCTGTCGTTCAGATTGTAGATAGAGTCGAGTTCAGATGTTACCGGTGCTCCTGTGACGTCTAGCAGTATCTTACTGGACACACCAATACACATTGTCTCCTTCAGACACAACTCTGAGAAAGAGAGAGAGAGAAAGAGAGAAAGAGAGAGAAAGAGAACGAGATAGAGAGAGAGAAAGGAAGAGAGAGAACGAGAGAGAGAACGAGAGAGAGGGAGAGAGAGAGAGAGAGAGAGAGAGAGAGAGAGCGAGAGAGAGAGAGAGAGAGAGAGAGAGAGAAAATTCCATGTACAATTCATAATGCAATATCTTATACTAGCGAATTCGAGGGTTGACCGTCAAGCCAACACCTTATCCGAACCACTTGACAGGGTCACTAAGTGACGTGTTAAGGTCGCTATAATAGTATGGCACTTGTGTTGTATATGGCTGGGGTGAGAGGTGAGGGTTCAGAGCATAGAAATGGGTCAGAGTAAAATGTGAGGGATCATACTGTACCTGTGTTGTGTATAGCGTGAGTCCAGAGGAGATGAGCAATGTCGCGTGTCCAGACTGCCCTCTCATCTCCACTCTGACACTGCAGGGTCAGGCAGTCCCGGATACGAGGGGCCTGACGCACCCACACCTCGAACCTCACCCCCTCCTCACCCACACTCTGGGTCAGACCCATCTCACCCGTCTGACAGAGAGAGAGAGGGAGGGGGGAGGGATGGGGAGAGAGGGAGAGATGTGGAGAGAATAAAGAAAGGAACTGTACACATAGAGTGGATTCATACGGAATAGCATCTTTGTCTTACATCACTGCTGTTTTGGAAGTTATGGATTTTGAGTCCAATTTTTCTGTGGGTAACTTGTTTGATTGAGGCCATGTGTGTGTGTGCGGGCGTGCGTGTGTGTATGCGTATGTACGTGCGTCTGTGTACTTGTGTATGTGTGTGCCTGTGTTTGCATCCTACCTTCCTGTGCGTGTCTGTTACCTTGATGCTGTGTTTGAAGCTGTAGGCGGTGCGCCCTGGGCTGGGGCTTTTCTGCTTGGTGAAGATGATGAGGTGTTGATAGAGGAAGACACTCCTCACCCCTGTCTTCTTCCTCCTGGTCCCCCCACACACCAACAGCTCCCCCTGACGCACCAGCTCTCCACGCTCCGCCACTGGGACCTAACACACACACACACACACACACACAGTTTACCGCCCACCAAACCGCTTCATGTTGTTCAAGAGCAGCTTTTGAAACGAGCTATTTTTAACCATCCAGTGATGTGAGGTTCATGTAACCTGAGCTATGCGTCAAACCTAATTCCTCCACCGCTCTCTGTTCTGTTAATTAGCTAACTTTCAGAGAGCTTTGTGTGTGTGTGTGTGTGTATGCGTGTTTTTGCCTGTGTGTGTTTGCGGGTGTGTTCTGGTAGTTAAGTGGGAGGGTTTAACCTGTGTGTGTTTGTGGGTGTGTTCTAGTAGTTAAGTGGGAGGTTTTAGCCTAGCTGTATAATCCACTCTGTAGGTGACTCAGCAAAGCATTATGTCATCAGTCAGACTGACAGTGAGTGTGTGTTTGTGTATGTGTGTTTGTGTGTGTTTCTCTCTCGCTCGCTGTGTGTATGTGTGCGTGCATGTATGTGTGTGTCGTGTATAAGTATTTGTGTATGAGTGTGTGTGTGTGTGTGTGTGTGTGTGTGTGTGTGTGTGTGTGTGTGTGTGTGTGTGTGTGTGTGTGTGTGTGTGTGTGTAACCATGATGATTGATAGAACTGTGTCACAGCAGAAACAGAACTACAGGACAGGAAGTAGATACGGGCTTCTAAAACAGTAGGATGAAACAAGCTGCCTCTAGGTGCTGATCTACGGTCAGTTTTGGCTTAACCCCCCAAATGGCTGTGGTTAGAGCTGCGGTAGGGAAAGCTGATTCTAGATCTGTGCTTACAGACAAATTGAGTTCATCAAGTGAATGTAAGGTGTACTTAGTGAACTGTTTGTCCCAAATAGCTTAAAATAAGTGCACTATGGGTTCTGGTCAAAAGTGTGCCATTTGGGACGCATACCCAATTTAAGGTTGAAACATTGTCCAACACTTTGGGAGCATTATATACCAGTGTGCGGATTTATCTATTCTAAATTGGCTTCCGCCCAGAGCTGAGAATTTCGTTTTAAGTCTGGCGTTCTCACCGGACACCCGACTATGAGGTCGCTGGCCCGGAGGTCGTCGCCGTGACGCTGGACGTGCCTGAGGACGGAGAGGGAGGAGTCGGAGGCAGGGTTTAGCCCTCCCAGCTCTTCCAAGGCATCACAGTACTGTTCCAGTCTCTGTGTAGGGGCCTGGAGACAATGGGGGAACGACAGGGGGGAGAGAGGAGGGGTGGCAGGGAGTCTGAGCTGGGGAGGGGGGAGAGAGAGGAGAGGACTTCAGCATCGTTGTCGTCTACAGTACGGTCATCATCATCATTATAACCTTCCTAATTTCCATGACACAATACTGTCACCCTGTGGCCGTTATAATTACTGCACGTTATAAACACTACAGTAAATATTCAACCCTCAGATCTCGACTAAAACCGTCTATGTGATGTTCTTCCTTTCATGCTTTCACAGTCTAAAGCTGTGATCAGATGATGTACTAAGTGTGTATCAGACTGTGTTTATTGTTGTATGTCGATAAACCGTTGACTGGTTTAAGTCTAATGCAACACTAATGAGTTATTTGAGTATTACACTACACTTATAATTGGCTTCAGTGTATACAATGCTGTTTTAATTGCCCATACTATATGAAACAGCCACAATCTGGCTTTGTTTTATAACACTGTTGTTGTAATGGGCTTTCGCTTAGTGAATATGATGGTGTTCCGTGGTGGCTGGTGGTACTTTCAATCGGAGGACGGGCTTATATAGTAATGGCTGGAACGGAATCAATGGAACAGTATCAAACACATTCCACTCATTCCATCCCAGTCATTGCCTATGAGATGTCCTCCCCTCACCAGCCTCCACTGATGCTGTTTTAATGTAATTTTTTTTTGGGGGGGTATAAGACTGTCTCTTACCTTGAAGAAGTCTGCAGCTTGAGTGACCAACAGGGAGTCCACTTCTGGATTAGTCCTGATGTAGTGAGAGTACTGAAGAAACTCCTCTCTCTATTTGTGTGATAGAGAGAGAGTAAATTAATTTAGTATATTTAGTCTACTTATACAATACCCTTCGAAGGCGCTGAAACAGCCCTCTCTCCAACTCTACGATCGACCCACTCACGTATTTACTGAAGAGGTCCTGTTGCAGTAGACTCTGCAGTAGAGCTCCCTCCATGGCTGGGAGGAGGTTCTGCGAGTGGAAGGAGCTGAGGCTGGCCCATTTGGGGAACAGTAGGTCTGCTTTCCCCCTGAGGGAGGAGGGGGTGTCTGGGCCCTCCAGGAGGGGCAGGTAAGTCTCCTCCACCCCCTTTAATATGGACACGTACTGCCTCTCTGAACTCAGCATCCTGCACCACAATAGGTACAGTTTACTGTAAGGAGAGAGGGAGGATGAGGAGGCCGAAGGAAAGGATAGGGAGAACCAGAAAATAAGGAAGGGGTAAGTCAGAAAGGAGGGTAAGAGCAAGAGAAAGTGGAGGAAAGAGAGGAAGGAGAGAGAGAGAGAGAGAGAGGAAGGGAGGGCGGAGAGGGAGAGAGGAAGGGAGGGCGGAGAGAGAGAGAGGAAGGGAGGACGGAGAGGGAGAGAGGAAGGGAGGACGGAGAGGGAGAGAGGAAGGGAGGGCAGAGAGGGAGAGAGGAAGGGAGGGCAGAGAGGAAGGGAATGGAGAGGAAGAGAGGAAGGGAATGGAGAGGAAGAGAGGAAGGGAATGGAGAGGAAGAGAGGAAGGGAATGAGGAGGAAGAGAGGAAGGGAATGGAGAGGGAGAGAGGAAAGGAATGGAGAGGAAGAGAGGAAGGGAATGGAGAGGGAGAGAGGAAGGGATTGGAGAGGAAGAGAGGAAGGGAATGAGGAGGAAGAGAGGAAGGGAATGGAGAGGGAGAGAGGAAGGGAATGGAGAGGAAGAGAGGAAGGGAATGAGGAGGAAGAGAGGAAGGGAATGGAGAGGGAGAGAGGATGGATATATAAAAGTCAGTACATTTATCTGTGACCAAATATTGAAATATTGACAAAATGATCTGTAAATGGACTTAAACGAGGACTCTCTCTATCTATCTATATATATATATCTCATACACCATACCTCTGTGCGGTGGTGGTGCCCTGCCTCTCTCCTCCTGTCTCCCTCTCCGCTCGGCTCAGCAGCACGTGTTGTCTTGGCGTCCCGGTGTAGTCCACCACCTCCTTGCTGCTCACCTCCACCCCTCTGATGAGCACCCCTGATCCCCCCTGCACCCCTCCTCCTCCTCCTCCTCCCCCAATCCCTCCTCCTCCTCCTCCTCCCTCTCTCCATCCGGGGACGGCGGCTGCCATCCCAGCGGTGATAATAGGGTCTGTGAGGGCCCGGCGGCCCAGCCAGGAGAGGGGGGAGTTACGGCTGGCTGCACCCAAAGGAGGCTCTACGGGCCTGGGGGTGGCAGGACCCCGACGGGGGGCCAGCAGGGCCTGGAGGTCAAAGCTGGGGTGACGCTTCCTGGGGGGCTTGGGGGGCAAAGGGGCATCTGTGGGCTGGGGGAAGAGAGGAGAGGGAGAGAGAGAGAGAGAGAGAGAGAGAGAGAGAGAGAGAGAGAGAGAGAGAGAGAGAGAGAGATGTTATCCAACCCATTATAATCTAAAACACACACATAAATACATACCGTCTTCACCAAACACACACACACTTACACTCTTCTTCACCGGATGCAGCAGATTCTGCAGAAACTTCCCTCCTCCCGCTCCTCCTCCTCCTCCTCCTCCTCCTCCTGTTCCCTCTTTCTTATTCCCTTTCTCCTCTCCTATCTTCAGCGTGGAGCAGGTCTGTGGGCGAAACAGTGAAGCCAGGGACCCCCAGGACTGGAGGCCTCCCTCCCCTCCCCCGGCCCCCACACCCCAGTCTCCCTCTCCCTCGGGCCCCATCAGGTCCCACAGACTGGAGGTGGAGGGGGTCTTGGGCCGGGCCTGGCCCTGGTTCTGACACCGCTCTGCCTGTTGCAGCAGCCTGGGTTTTACCTGAGGAACAGTAGCAGAAACTATGGGTATTGTTACAAGATACAGACAGACAGACAGACAGACAGACAGACAGACAGACAGACAGACAGACAGACAGACAGACAGACAGACAGACAGACAGACAGACAGACAGACAGACAGACAGACAGACAGACAGACAGACAGACAGACAGACAGACAGACAGACAGACAGACAGACAGATAGATAGATAGATAGATAGATAGATAGATAGATAGATAGACTGACGTGGGCCACGGTGCGTTGGTATCTCTCCAGGGTCTGAGACCACAGGTCCAGGAGAGCTCCACCACCTAGCTCCAAGGCTAAGGCACGGGCGTCCTGGAAACGGGATGGAGGAATGGGAGGGAGGGAGGAGAGCGGGGTGGATGGGGAGGGGGAGGTGGAGGAGATGACGTCGCACCACTGGTTAGCCTGGAGGGGTGGAGAGAGGGGAAGGGTTGAAAATGAGGAATAGGGTTTAGTTGACAGTGTCATAACTGTGTTTGTTACTGTTACTTTGTGCTCGTTTAAATTGTGCTATTTCAGTATGTGTGTGTGTGTGTGTGCGTGTGTGTGTGCGTGTGTGTGTGCGTGTGTGTGTGTGTCTGTGTGTCGTGACAGAGTGTGTCATGCTTGTGTCTGTGTCTATGTGTCTCATGTATGTGTGTGTACTGTATAATGTGTGTATGTACGTATCACAGGAGGTTGGTGGTACCTTAATTGGGGAGGACGGGCTCATGGTAATGACTGGAGCAGAATGGGTGGAATGGTATCAAATACATCCAACACATTGTTCCCAGGTGTTTGATGCCATTCCATTTGCTCTGTTCCGGCCGTTATCATGAGCCGTTCTTCAGTAGCCTCCACTGATACATATATTTACCTCGGTCAGTGTGGACAGTAGTCTCTGTGTGTTGTCCAGTGTTGTCCAGCAGTCAGACAGACAGTGAGACATGTCTCTGAGTCTCTCTCTGACCGGTGGTACCCTGACCTGCACCTCTCTTAGCCCCGCCCAGTCCAGCTCAGACCAGCTCTCCAGATCTCCAAGGACCGCCAGGGTCTCAGTGTGAAGCTCCTATGCACACATACACACACATACACACACACACACACACACACACACACACATCACCACACAGAAAATATTCAGATGAGCAAGATATATATTTAACAAACACATGGACACGCATGCAAACTCACACATGACACACACACACACACGTGCGCACACTCACGTTGGCCGACTCTCTGAAAGTCTTGAACTTCTGCTGTTTGAGGGAGAGTCTGCTGAGAGAGATGGGAGGCTCCTTGTAGTCTTCCAACTGATCCTGGACCTGTTCTATCTCCTTCTGGCACTGATAGAGGGAGGGAGGGAGGGAGGGAGGGAGGGAGGGAGGGAGGGAGGGAGGGAGGGAGAGAGAGAGAGATTGAGGGAAGTAGAAAGGTGGAAGAAATAATACACATTTGAAAAACCATTAGTACCAAATTGTAAGACAACAGTCTGTTTTCTCTCAACAACCTTTTCAAAATATTTTACTCAAATCAAATCAAACTTTATTTGTCACATGCGCCGAATACAACATGTGTAGACCTTACAGTGAAATGCTTACTTACAGGCCCTTAACCAACAATGCAGTTCAAGAAAGAGTAAAATAAATAAAATATTAAAAAGTAACACAATAAAATAACAATAACGAGGCTATATACAGGGTTACAAGGTAGTTGAGGTAATTGAGTTAATATGTACATAGGTAGGTGTAAAAGTGACTAGGCAATCAGGATAGATAATAAACAGAGTAGCAGCAGCATATGTGAAGAGTGGGAGAGAGTGTCTATGTGTGAGTGTGTGTGGCGTCAATATGCTTGTGTGTGTGTGTGTGTGTGTGTGTGAGCGTATGTTGTGCGTGTGTATATGTGTGTTGGAGTGTCAGTGTAGTATGTGTGAGTGTATGGGTAGATTCCAGTGAGTGTGTGTTGGAGTGTCAGTGTAGTATGTGTGAGTGTGTGAGTAGAGTCTAGTGAGTGTGTGGGTAGAGTCCAGTGAGTGTGTGGGTAGAGTCCAGTGAGTGTGTGGGTAGAGTCTAGTGAGTGTGTGGGTAGAGTCCAGTGAGTGTGTGGGTAGAGTCCAGTGAGTGTGTGGGTAGAGTCCAGTGAGTGTGTGGGTAGAGTCCAGTGAGTGTGTGGGTAGAGTCCAGTGAGTGTGTGGGTAGAGTCTAGTGAGTGTGTGGGTAGAGTCCAGTGAGTGTGTGGGTAGAGTCCAGTGAGTGTGTGGGTAGAGTCCAGTGAGTGTGTGGGTAGAGTCCAGTGAGTGTGTGGGTAGAGTCCAGTGAGTGTGTGGGTAGAGTCCAGTGAGTGTGTGGGTAGAGTCCAGTGAGTGTGTGGGTAGAGTCCAGTGAGTGTGTGGGTAGAGTCCAGTGAGTGTGTGGGTAGAGTCCAGTGAGTGTGTGGGTAGAGTCAACGGGTAGCAGCAGTGTAAAAACACTGGGGGGGGTCAATGTAAATAGTCTGGGTGGCCATTTGATTAATTGTTCAGCAGTCTTATGGCTTTGGGGGGTAGAAGCTGTTAAGAAGCCTTTTGGACCTAGACTTGGCGCTCCGGGACTGCTTGCCGTGCGGTAGCAGAGAGAACAGTCTATGACTTGCGTGATTGGAGCCTTTGGCAATTTTTTGGCCTTTCTTCTGACACCGGCTATTATATAAGTCCTGAATGGCAGGAAACTTGGCCCCAGTGATGTACTGGGCCATACACACTACCCTCTGTAGTGCCTTACAGTTGCCATACCAGGTGTTGATGCAACTGGTCAGGATGCTCTCGATGGTGCAGCTGAGGGGGAAAAGGTGTTGTCATGCCCTCTTCACGACTGTCTTGGTGTGTTTGAACCATGATATTTAGTTAGTGATGTGGACACCAAGGAACTTTAAGCTCTCGACCCGCTTCACTGCAGCCCCGTCGATGTTAATGGGGGCGTGTTCGGCCGGTCTTTTCCTGTAGTCCACGATCAGCTCCTTTTGTCTTGCTCACATTGAGGGAGAGGTAGTTGTCCCGGCACCACACTGCCAGGTCTCTGACCTCCTCTCTATAGGCTGTCTCATCGTTGTTAGTGATCAGGCCTACCGCTGTTGTGTCGTCCACACTGCACTATTATACTACTATAGTGTTCTTTCTGTGCTTCTCTCTCTCTTTCCTACCTTTTCCAGTTTTTCCACCATGGCAGCCAATCGGCCGAGGGCTTCCAGGTCACTGCCCCTCTGATTGGACACCCGGACGAGGCGGTGGAGGGCATCATCCACGCTGTCATAGAGGTTAGAGGTCGCAGCCAGGGCAGCCCTGAAGGAGCAAAGAGTTCAAAGGTCATATAGAATATGATCATATAGGGGCGAATCCTAACTTCCACTTAAGTCGAATATTCACTTAGTCTCCCATTGACATCAATGGATGACTGAGTGAAAATGTGTAAGCCCAAAACATTAGATACCCATACATTTCCAGTCATTGTGCTAACACTAATTAGCATTGGCTCGCAAATATACCTCTAACTTCCTTCACACTGGACACAGAGACATAAAAATAAAGGGCCTCACAGACAAAATAGTGAAGTATCCCTTTAATAATAACAAGTGTTATTCCTTTAATGAAAGAGACAGCAGATTGAGAAGTATTACAATAGGATCATTCGGACACACTGATGGGACAGGGTACCTGCAGTCTGGGGATCGCTTTGCCAGTCCTGATGTGCCATTGGCCAGCCCTGCCAGCCAGGCCCCGCCCCTCCGCTGCAGCTCAGTCAGCCGTTGGTCGACTAGGACGCTTGTCATCAGCTGACTGTGTTTGTCCACACTTAGAGGAACAGTCTGGGAAAGAGTAAAAAAATACTGAAGTTAACCTTGTGTTGTGTTGTATAACCAGATGGTTCACACACAGAAATAAATTACATTTACTCAAAAGTTCTTCAACCTTTTCAAAGGTTCGTAAAGTTTACTCAAATGTTCTCAAGTTCAATTCAGTTCCTCAATTATTACTGCTAGTATTTCACCCCATAACACCTCACTGACTTGTGTGGTACCATGTTAAACCACATAGATGTGGTGATACAGTAATACATGTATCCTACCTTGATACAGTCTGGTAGTGGTGCTGTGTCCATAGACTGCAGTGCGTCCTCCAACAGAGAGAGGGCGCTCTCACAACACTCAGTTAGACTCTCCACACTCTAACAGCAGAAATGGGACAGGAGTAATGTAGTACAGTTAGTCTATAGTTTAAACGGTACCCTATTCCCTACATAGTGCATATATTTCACAGCGGTTTACATGGTACAGTGATTCTCACAGCGGTTTAGATGGTACAGTGATTCTCACAGCGGTTTAGATGGTACAATGATTCTCACAGCAGTTTAGATGGTACAATAATTCTCACAGCGGTTTAGATGGTACAATGATTCTCACAGCGGTTTAGATGGTACAATGATTCTCACAGTGGTTTAGATGGTACAGTGATTCTCACAGTGGTTTAGATGGTACAGTGATTCTCACAGTGGTTTAGATGGTACAGTGATTCTCACAGTGGTTTAGATGGTACAATAATTCTCACAGCAGTTTAGATGGTACAATAATTCTCACAGTGGTTTACATGGTACAATGATTCTCACAGCGGTTTAGATGGTACAATGATTCTCACAGCGGTTTAGATGGTACAATGATTCTCACAGCGGTTTAGATGGTACAGTGATTCTCACAGTGGTTTAGATGGTACAATGATTCTCTACACTGTTGCTTGTTTTGTCACATAAACTGAAATAGGCGAACTATCCACATTTTTGCAACCAGGAAATGGCGTAGCGTTTAGATGGTACAATGATTCTCACAGCGGTTTAGATGGTACAATGATTCTCACAGCGGTTTAGATGGTACAATGATTCTCACAGCAGTTTAGATGGTACAATAATTCTCACAGCGGTTTAGATGGTACAATGATTCTCACAGTGGTTTAGATGGTACAGTGATTCTCACAGTGGTTTAGATGGTACAATGATTCTCACAGTGGTTTAGATGGTACAGTGATTCTCACAGTGGTTTAGATGGTACAGTGATTCTCACAGTGGTTTAGATGGTACAGTGATTCTCACAGCAGTTTAGATGGTACAATAATTCTCACAGTGGTTTACATGGTACAATGATTCTCACAGCGGTTTAGATGGTACAATGATTCTCACAGCGGTTTAGATGGTACAATGATTCTCACAGCGGTTTAGATGGTACAGTGATTCTCACAGTGGTTTAGATGGTACAATGATTCTCTACACTGTTGCTTGTTTTGTCACATAAACTGAAATAGGCGAACTATCCACATTTTTGCAACCAGGAAATGGCGTAGCGTTTTCTGCATAAAGCACCTTTAATATCCACAGAACAGAAATTGTAAACATTCAAGTCAAATGCGAATGCGTGAATAGGCAAATCAGTCCAGTCAGTCTGGGTCTATCTCATATTCAAAATGCCAATAGCGGCGTATTGATTTAGCTGCATGTGGAATCGGAATTGATTTAAAAAAGAATAGGCTGCACTTTATGACTATAAGTCATTCTGAGTGCTAGACACATACTGGGAAATGAATTTTCTCTCTCTCTATCCCTGCCTTCCCTCTTCCCCTCTCTCTCCTTCCCTCCCTGCCTCCCCACCTCCCCCTCTCATCCTCTCTCTCTCTCTCCCTCCCCCCTCTCACCAGTCTGAAGGTCAGCCAGTCAGAGTGGCAGTGTTTGTAGTCTCCGTCCATCTCCAGGGGCAGCTGTTGCCTGTCTATATACTGCTGAAGGACCCCTGTCCCTCGCACCGTGTGCACCTACACAGGACATAGAGAAAAGAAGATCAGGTTCTGGGAAGGAAGTGATACAGGGTCAGAATCTAGAGGGCTTTTCACACTACTGAGCCAAACTGAGCCAAGTCAAATTATGTTGTACTAAGCTGGTCTGGTTGACCATAGTTGCTGGAACTGTGAAAAGGACAATGTGAAAATCAAATATCTGAGCCAGCCAAGTTTGGGTTGGCACAGTGGTTTGAAAAAGGTACAATTCAATTAATATTTCTATTTTTTTGTACTTTTTTTTTTTGCTTTGTAATTTTTTTGTTTGTTGGGGGGGCTGTTCACATTCACTTAGATCTGTTGACATACAGTACCAGTCTAAAGTTTGGACACACCTAATCACTCAAGGGTTTTTCTTTATTTGGACTATTTTCTACATAATAGTGAAGACATCAACACTATGAAATAACACATATGGAATCATGTAGCAACCCAAAAAGTGTTAAACAAATCCAAATATATTTTATATTTGAGATTCTTCAAAGTAGCCACCCTTTGCCTTGATGACAGCTTTGCACACTCTTGGCATTCGCTCAACCAGCTTCACGAGGTAGTCACCTGGAATGCACTTCAATTAACAGGTGTGCAATTGTGTTGTGACAAGGTAGGGGTGGTATTCAGAAGATAGCCCTATTTGTTAAAAGACCAAGTCCATATTATGGTAAGAACAGCTCAAATAAACAAAGAGAAACAGTCCATCATTACTTTAAGACATGAAGGTCAATCAATCCGGAACATTTCAAGAACTTTGAAAGTTTCTTCAAGTGCAGTCGCAAAAACCATCAAGCGCTATGATGAAACTGTCTCTCATGAGGACCGCCACAGGAAAGGAAGACCCAGAGTTATCTCTGCTGCAGAGGATAAGCTCATTAGAGTTACCAGCCTCAGATTGCAGCCAAATAAAATCTTCACAAAGTCATCAAGGCAAAGGGTGGCTACTTTGAAGAATCTGTTTAACACTTTCTTGGTTACTTCATGATTCCATATGTGTTATTTCATAGTTTTTATGTCTTCGCTATTATTCTACAATGTAGAAAATAGTAAAAATAAAGAAAAACCCTTCAATGAGTAGGTGTGTCCAAACTTTTGACCGGTACTGTACTTTTTTAATGACTAGTTCAGAATATGAGCTTTATATTATAGAGATCAGTCCTTTTGGGAGCCCAGATCATTTATTTATAAATCCAATCATTGGATGGTTCGGTAGTTGGTTTTCCCAAGGGACACCATAGGCCAGCATAGTTGACCTAAGTTGTAAAAATAATCTTGGAATGTTCTCAAACCATTACTGTCCATGATATCGGCAAGGGTACGGAAAATGCTGGTACCTGGAAATACAATTGAAAGTTTGGTACAGATAGTCCTCCTGTCCTGGGCTGTCCTGGGCTGTCATTGTTACACGTGGTCTGTGGTTGTGAGGTCGGTTGGACGTACTGCCAAATTCTCTCAAACAACGTTGTAGCGGTTTATGATAGAGAAATTAACATTCAATTCTCTGGCAACAGCTCTGGTGGACATTCCTATAGTCAGCATGCCAAGTTCATGCCCTATAAAAACTTGAGACCTCTGTGACAAAACTGCACATTTTAGAGTGGCCTTTTAATTTCCCCAGCACAAGGTTATTGATTTGCCACACCTTGGAAAAGGAGAAATGCTCACTAACGGGGATGTAAACAAAATTGTGCACAAAATATGAGAGAAATAAGCTTTTTGTGCGTATGGAAAATTTATGGGATCTTTTATTTCAGTTCATGAAACATGGGACCAACACTTTACATGTTGTGTTTATATTTTAGTTCAGTGTACATTTTGAAACTGCACTATGGATTTTATCCCAATAGCCAGAAGGGGGAGACAAGGGAAGGATGGAAATATATACATTCCCAAATATTTAAAATTGGAAAAGATTGGGATTCCATAAGTAGAGATGGAGAAGCACTAGGACAGGTTTGGTTAGGGGTTCCATAGATCAGAGCAGGTATTTCCTGTTATTATTATGACCAAAGGATTGGCATATAGTATTTTAATTATAATAATGAACCAAGTCCCATATGTTCCAAGTCCCATATGTGAAGAGAGATAGAACTTCTCTGATAAAGTATATAAGAGATGTAATAGACGACGGAGGTTATCTGAGAATAATGTTTTTTTAACAAACCTGCTTTTATAAACCTACCAATTTGGGTAAGTACATTCTAAAACAGTTTAATATCTGTGTTTATAAAAGATAGAGGGTGGTAGTGAGAGCACTAGGTGACCTTTTTTTTATATAAAAGCAAAATTAGTGCCCTATTTACAAATGAACCTTTGTGAACAGCTTTGTTAATCACTTCAAATAACAGTGAATCTAATTGGTTACAAAAATTGTAATAGATATCTTTATATCTTTAAAAAAGGACGCAAACTGGCTTGTGTGGATTTACAATCATAGGTGTACAATTCTTTATAGAATCGATAGAATCATTGGTTGATTAATTTGGGTTCTGATAGTAATTCATCTGATTCAGATTCAATAGTTGCTATAGCCGCTAATTGATCATTACTATGAAGCTTGTTAGCCAGCAGGCGACTGGGTCGATTACCATGGAAGTAATGGTTGAGTCTAACTCGATGGATGGCAAACTCTCCTCTCTCTTATCAATAAATAGATTTAGTTCAGTCTTAACTTTGAAGAGAGTAGTCGCTACTGTATTCTGGGAAAAAGTGTTTGTTGAGAACGCTCTAACGCCGTTAACAGCTTTTCCAATTCTGATATATTCTTTAATTGTGATGCATTCTGCGCAGATGCAAATGAAGTTGCATTGTTTTTAATAAACCTTTAACGGCATCGCATAGAATCCGAGGATCATCGACTGAATTTTTGTTAATCATTATGAATTAAGCAAACATTAAAGCGCCATCTTGTGTCTCTTTTAGGAGATTATGACATTTGTATCTGGCAGTAATAAGCATGGTGATCATATGTCGTATTTCTATTTTCTTGATGAAAGTAAATAGAGAAGTAGAATTTTCTTTTGTGTGCCTGTTTGAATAGAAAGTGTACTCTTTTGCTTTAGGGTTATGAGTTCGCCAGGCACAAATGAAGTTGTAATCAGAGAGTATACTGTATGTTGTCGTGGCTGTGAATTGTAGTTGGTCTTACTAGATTTGTCCCGCGTATCCAGAATGGCATTCATGTCTCTCCCAATAACGAGTTGGAATTCAATTAATTCGATCAATATGCTGTTCAGAGAATCAAAAAAACGTAGGAGCATATGATTCTGGAGGCGTACACATTAACAAAGGCAATTTTCTTTCCATTATGGATACATTTAAGAAAAGTGATTGAGGCTTGGTCTTCGCCTTTACCAAGGATGGTCATTTCGAGTGTCTTATGTATCATTATGATTACACCCTTAGTTGATGAAAAGGCAATCATTTTGTACAAATGTGACTAGTTTCAGGAAACTAGGCATATGTCGCACATCACTACTTCACAGGAGAGGCAATTGAACATAAACATTATTTTATTTTTATCGAAATGGCAGAAATGCCTTCTGGAACATGTGAACTTTCATGTGCCTTAATAAAAAAATGTGTATTCCATCCATAAATATGAATAAAATGGTTAAATTACGAGCCTAGTTGGTTTAGCCACGGAAAAAGACAGGAACCTTCCTATTAGCCATGATTGGCTGAGATAATGGATGGGCTGGACATGCCGGGAGATGAGTTTGGACTGGTCTGCCATGTAGCATGCTTCTGTCTGTAATGTGAGCTGTTCAGTATGTGTTGATAGTCCTTTCTACCGCACCGTTTTTGAAAGATATAACGTTAGCCATCGAGAACTACAAAAGTTTTGCAACTTTTCTCAACAACATTGATGGCCTGAATTTAGCAGGCGCTATTGACAGATTAGTTGGAAAAGAAGATGGGCTACTTTCTAAACACGCCACGGTGAGTGTGAACGGAAGTGATTTGACACAACGCTGGCCAAAACAGAGTTAAAGGGTTCCAGCCTGCCGTGAAGCATGGATAAGAGTCTATCTACATTTTCAGATATACGTTTCTAATTTTGTCAGAAAGTCGTTTTTATTGCAAGTTCAAGTGTACTGTTAGTTAGCTAGAAAGCATTACTTTGCTGGCTCGCTAGCTAACGTTACGTGTATGATCTGTGTAGTAATATTATTCAAATCAAAATCCATTTTCACTGCTAGTTATAGCCTAATGTTAGCTAGCTAACATTGAACCTAGTTTGTTAGCTTTAGCTACCTGCAGATTCATACTACAGCTATGACAATGTTTGTATTGGTAGTAGTATGAGTTGGGATTATGCCGGTTCATTGTTTAGCTAGCTAGCTACCTATCTAGCTACATGCCTAAACAAAAGAATCCACCTCGGCAAGATTATTACATGACCCCATCAAATTAGCCAGGTGTGCATCTATTGTATTTCATGAACATGTATACATGTTTAGACAATAGTGACCCATTCACTTAGCTAGATGTGGCTGGGAGGGGGGTTTTAGCATTTCCTCCACATGACCCATCAATTTAGACAAGTGTGTCGGGTCAGCATCATCTAATAATTATAAAATATATATAATTATTAATTTCAAAAACAGACACTTTCTGTTTTTGAAATTGCTTCTATGCAAGTAACCATTTAATTGTACCGTTTATACCTTCTGTATCCTGTGCATGTGACAAATAAATGTAATCCTTAAAGAGATGGGTGGGGCTAAGGCTTAAGAGGGTGTGAACGATGCTGAATGTGTGGGGCTAAGGCTATATAAAATTTCAAATTTTGCTATATAAGACCGAATCGAGGCGGTCGGTCACAAAATGTTCCCTATTCTATGTGTGTACTTTTGGTGCAGGTGTGTTTTTTGGAGCATTGCTATATGTTTCTAGCTGGAATATCAAGACAGCTGAAATGCTTGATATAAATATAATATTAGAAGGATAGCTGGTGTTGCCATTGTTTTTCTCAAATGTAATTGTTATCTTTAGTGTTGATAAACCAATGGATGTAAAATTTAAAAAAGTATAATATTTTAGTAGTCCACAGCAACAATTATCACCCAAGGGACAAGTAGGGAGGAGGATGAAGGATAGTCCGTTCTATAAAAACATAAGACATCATTTTCTATTAAAGGGCAAAGGTCAAATGGAGTGATGATGATGGTAAGGTGTGTGTGTGTGTGTGTGTGTGTGTAGTCACCTCTACTCCCTCTAAAGTGTGTGGAGACTCCCCCTCCTGCTGCTGCTCCACCAGAATGAGGACAGAGCCAAGACCTCCCGGGACCACAGCCTGGAACCCTCACACACACACACACACACACACACACACACACACACACACACACACACACACACACACACACACACACACACACACACACACACACACACACACACACACACACACACACACACACACACACACACACACACACACACACACACACACGCATGAACACACACAGACGTACAAACACGCATTAGAGACGCCCTCTCAACATAAACACGTCTACATATAAACACATACATGTATAAACACTCTTAGCACTCCAACTGTTAACTCTTTCTCACCTGTAATTGTTTCAGTGCAGCGAGGCAGAGAGCAGAGGGGGGAGACTGTCTACTGTCTATTATTACTGTTAGACCTCGCTCTTTAGCAGAAGGGCTGAATGAGGAAGAAAGAGATAGCGGGAGGGGGAGAGGGGAAGACAGGATAACATGAAACATCTAAATTCAAGTTTCAGTTTCTGTCAAAAACAACTATAAAACAACTATAAAAACCACTATATAAAGTATCATCGTTTGTTAGACTAGCTCAAATCAAAATTAAATCAAATCAAATTGTATTGGTCACATGCTTTGTAAACCACAGGTGTAGACTAACAGTGATATGCTTATTCAACAATTAATAGAAAGGTAATAACACCAGGAATAAATACACTATATAGGGAAGCTGCCAGTTGTACTATGAGTGTTACGCTATAAAGGGTCCCACAGACTAGACTGTGACATAGAGAGTTTTACCGGGTGATCCTGTGATAACAGGCCAAGACGCGGCCCATCTCGTCCGCACGGCAACCGTCCTCCGGGAGGTGCGTTTCAGTGACAACCACAGCCCGCCCCAGCCTGTCCACCGTACCTACAGACAGAGAGAGAGAGGATGGGAGGAGGAGGAGGATGGGGGAGAGAGAGAGAGGGTGGGAGGAGGATGGGGGAGAGAGAGAGAGGGTGGGAGGAGGAGGAGGATGGGGGAGAGAGAGAGGGGGTGGGAGGAGGAGGATGGGGAAGAGAAAGAGAGAGAGGATGGGAAGATGAGGATGGGGTAGAGAGAGAGAGAGAGAAAGAGAGAGGGTGGGAGGAGGAGGACAGGGGAGAGAGAGAGAGGGTGGGAGGAGGAGGACAGGGGAGAGAGAGAGAGGGTGGGAGGAGGAGGACAGGGGAGAGAGAGAGAGGGTGGGAGGAGGAGGACAGGGGAGAGAGAGAGAGGGTGGGAGGAGGAGGACAGGGGAGAGAGAGAGAGGGTGGGAGGAGGAGGACAGGGGAGAGAGAGAGAGGGTGGGAGGAGGAGGATGGGGGAGAGAGAGAGAGGGTGGGAGGAGGAGGATGGGGGAGAGAGAGAGAGGGTGGGAGGAGGAGGACAGGGGAGAGAGGGTTAAAGTGGATAATGGCAAGAGTAGTGAAGTGTGGATAAAAGGGTGGATAGGTATGAATAAAAGGAAAGAAAGGGTAAAGGGATGGAAGTATAGGAAATGAGATGGATATAAAAGACGACCCACCTGTCAACATCAGCTTTCCTGATTGGAGGAGTTCTGTGTCCAATTCCCTTAGGAGAGGAGGGGCTTTAGGCGATAGGCCATTCGATAGGTCAGGAGATGTCTCTGGCCCCACCTCCTCTGTAGGGTGGTTAGATAAGGATGTGCCTGATTGGCTAGTTGTGTCAGGTGAGACTTCTGATTGGACAACCTGGTTTTCTGTTGGTAAAAGCAAGAATAGGCATGAGAATAATGTCTTCTAGCCATCTACTTTCTACCTACTTGACATAAAAACTTCTCAAAAGAAGCTAAAATCTAACCTGTATTGCTTTCCCCAATCTCAGCTTTTTCTTGTCCCTTATTGACTGGTGTGAGCTCTTTATCCGGCTGCTGTGCTGCCTCTGATAGGTTGGCTGTAGTGATTGGCAGGTTGGTTGTCGGGGAGAGGGCGGGACCACACTGAGGTGTTTTATTTGGTGATTTGGAACCGGCCTGGTCTCGAGTCTTTTGGTTGCCACGACCACCACATTTAGCCTTCCCCTTTCCCCCTCTCCCTCTCCTCTTCTTCCTGAGAAAGAAGATACAGTAATGTCATACAGTGATGTGATACTGAGCGTGAGGTTAGTTGTTATGGTTGAATCCTACAGATGTAGGATCTTAATTTGATCACCCTGTTGATGGAGAACTTTCCTGTAATGTAAAACTTGTAGTGTATTTGTATTTGAGGTTTGAACCCCTATAAAAATGTCAATTAATTATAATCCACATAATAATTCGAATTTCCTGTTGCTGCAGGATTCTTTCCCTGCTGTAGCAAACTTCAAATTAAGAACTTACATATGTAACTTATTGGTTAGTTACTATGAGTCAGTCGGTATAGTCTTCTTAAATATGGGGAATTTGGGCCTACTGTCTTTCTTGAGTGGATGGTCGGGGGGCCAGAATGTAATTACAAATAATTTCTACACTACTATATGACGGCAAGAAGCTCAAACAGATATATAGTATTTGATAAAAACATAATAATTTCAAACCTTGATTATATTGGGATACGATCACATATCTTTCTCTATTTATACGTGGGAATACTTGAGAACAAGATTTCCTAAATTATAATAACTTTGAGCTGATTTCCAGGTGATTTTACAGTTGTTTACGTCCAACAACGAAAATCAACTGTATTAGACTGTAAGTGTACTATTTCCATATGTGAAGGAATCGTATACCTGCACACAATACGGTATTACATCCCGTGCTTAATTTGATCCAGATCCTGCCGGAACAGGATCCGGCACCTCTCAATTCTGGACTGTTTCATTCCGGAACCCATTGGCCAGGATGCGATACCTCTAACTTTCTCTGTTTGCAATGTAAACATTTGAATAAAATCAATAAGAGTTAATTCAAGTTACCTCCTCCGTAATTTTCCTGCTGCCTAAAAAACTGCATAATTTATTTCCTTACAGAATCATAGCTGCAGGAAGGATGCTGGAGGTGCTGCAGCACCCCTGATAAATTAAAATACATTTGCCAAAGTTATAGAATTATAACTGTCTGTTCAGAAGTAAATTAATTAATTCAGAATACTACACCAGGTGTAGGCCTATAAGTAAGCCACAGAGGATCAATAGCATATTCTTTAAAAAACAATTGACTAGCTGTGGATTGTGTGTAGCCCAATCAAAGGCATGCCTACAGTCAGGAACATTTAAGATAAATAAAACATCACCAAATAATTGATTAAAACACACTGTTTTGCAATGAAGGTCTACAGTAGCCTGGGGTAGCACCATGGTGTAGCCGGAGGACAGCTAGTTTCCATCCTCCTCTGGGTACATTAACTTCAATACAAAACCTAGGATGCTCATGGTCCTCATCCCCTTCCATACACTTACACAGTAACTATGACAACTTCCGGAGGATGTCCCCCAACCTATCAGAGCTCTTGCAGCATTAACTGACATGTTGTCCACCCAAATAAAGGCTCAGAGAATGAATCTAGTACTGAAAGCATAACCTACAGCTAGCTAGCAATGCAGTGCATACAATGTGGTGAGTAGTTGACTCAAAGAGAGAGAAAGACAAAAGTTGAACAGTTTTGAACAAATTTAGAGAGAGAGCTAGCTATATTTAGTTTTTTTGTGTTGTTACTGAAGTCCACAAGTGAAGGGAAAAGGTGAGAGGAGGAGAGTGTGTAGGTGCGAGAAAGAATTATACAATGAGCAAAGTGATCATGCTGTTTGTATGTGGCTGCTATGAAAGTGAAGTGTGTTTGCATATGATCAGGGATGTATTCATTTCTCAGATTCTGTTGAAAAACGTTTATTAAATGCAAGCAAACTGAACGAAAAGGGATAAACATACCTCAATTTGTCCAATAGAAACTGTTTGTAAATGTTGAACTGATGATTACACCCTAGATCAACTAGATGCAGGCAAGAGTGTGCAAGGCAGTATTGAATGTGTCACTGTCTGTCACCTTGATTACTCACATATTTATTTTGACCTGTGCACCTATGTTGTAAACTTTAATTTGTAAGCTAGGTTGTAGCAACCTCATGGTGGGTATAGGGAATGTAGTAGCATCTAGGTTGTAGCAACCTCATGATGGGTATAGGGAATGTAGTAGCCTCTAGGTTGTAGCAACCTCATGGTGGGTATAGGGAATGTAGTAGCCTCTAGGTTGTAGCAACCTCATGGTGGGTATAGGGAATAGAGTAGCCTCTAGGTTGTAGCAACCTCATGGTGGGTATAGGAAATGTAGTAGCCTCTAGGTTGTAGCAACCTCATGGTGGGTATAGGGAATGTAGTAGCCTCTAGGTTGTAGCAACCTCATGGTGTGTATAGGGAATGTAGTAGCCTCTAGGTTGTAGCAACCTCATGGTGGGTATAGGGAATGTAGTAGCCTCTAGGTTGTAGCAACCTCATGGTGGGTATAGGGAATGTAGTGAGCTAAACCTATCAATGTTACATTGAGCTGGGTGAATGGGATTTGAATGATAGTCATCCAATTTGCTGTAATAGAAATAAGGCCATGCACATAAAAAAAATTAAATGGCCCTTATCTTAATTGCCACTGATGGCCACTGGTCTACCAAATATGTTATTAATCTCTAAATAGACCTATTGAGCGAACAGTATTGTTTTACAGTGAAACTGGACAACTTTTTTAGGACTATAATATCCTCCTCATATTGTACAGTATGTGTCTCCACACACCTAGGCCTAGAATATTGATGGATTGAAGACAGGGTTCCATGTGTGCAACTTCGGCAAGCGCCTCTACTCTACTGCTCTATGCGATGATAATGCATGCAATGCTTTATCGTAAAGGTGATCTTTTTTTCATTTGTTACGGTACCTCAGAGGCTCCCAGGTCACCCCCTTCTCGGCTCACTTTTTGTCCCAACACCTCCCAATTTACAAATTAAGCACTGATTACATCTTTATAAGAAGTTCTGAAGTTACCTGGGTGCCCTGAATCCTCCCGTTTTTACTTCCTTTTCTCTAGGACACACTCCTGTCTCCTCCGTCTTCCCTTCACCCCTCTCTTCTGAAACTGTTGCTCCCTTTGGGTCAGCGTCAGTACCGGGTCGAGAGAGAGAACGCTCCGTCTCTCCGTGTTCTGTCGAGTCTGCTGTTTCGTCTGTTACACAAGAGTCACTAGTGGAATGTCTTCCTTTCTGGGTTTCAGATCCAACTGCCAATGGGCTGTCCACGTTCTCCCCATTTCCTGGAATATCAACCAATGGCCTCGCTGCATTCTCCCCACTTCCTCGTGTGTCTGAAGTGGGCAAGGTGTCGCTGTCTACCCTCAGTAGCTTATCATCATCCTCAAACACAGATTCAGAGGGAGAGCCTTGATCCGATTGGCCCTCTACAGAGTGCGCTGCTTTGTGATTGGCTGTTTTGGTCACTACCAAACTGTTACTTCCATGGCTGTCCCTGCATGGCTGTGTAACGTTACACCCACTGCCCTCCCTCTCCCTGCCCACCCCGGGCCTCCTCTCCTTGGACGGACCCTCAAAATACAGCCCTTGGCTTCCTAGGCCTTCTGGGTCTTTTCCTTTCTCCCCTTCGTCAGAGTTCTGAAGCGAGGGTGGGAACGACCCAGACCGTCTCACTCGGCCTAGATCAATGACTCTAGGCAGGGGGCGGGGGGGTAACCAGTCACCCCGGGGGGTCACAGGGTCCCTCTTACACCCCAGGACGCCCCTACTTCCCCCGGCTGCGTCCAGTCGGCCGTACCCCCAGGCCTTACCTCTGCGGAGCTTGATGGCCTTGCTCCTCCTACACAGCGGCAGGGTCTTGGTCTTACAGATCCCATGCATCTCCAGGTACCTCTGCCTGGGGTCCGCGCCGCCTTCCGGACCCCCCCTGGGCTCCAGGAGTTCCACGTAGTCCCCATCACCACCCATTTGGTGGTGCCTCGTCGTCCTCCCCAACCCGTCCTCGCTGCACCGTCGGCGGGGTACAGCGGCCTCTGCATCTACCCTGTCTGGAGGTAGGTCATCGTCTTCTTCGTCCCAGGAGCAGGAGTCTGGTTCTCCAGAGGAGGAGCCCCCCCAGCCGCCCAGGCCGAGGCCCACCACGGTGGTGTGGTCGGGGACGGAGGTTGGTTGGTCAGCCATGGTAGTCAGGTCGTCCGATGGGTTGTGGATGAACTTGGGGTAGACCACCTCCTCCCACGGTAGGCGGACAACCCCGTCACACGTACTGACCAGACACGTATCTAACCCTCCACCTCCTGAGAAAGAGAGAGAGGGAGGAAAGAGAGGACGGAGTAGAGAAGGAGAAATAGGGGAAATATAGGAGAAAGGAGTGAGAGAATGGGGAGAGGGAGATGGAGAGGGAGAGATGGAGGGATAGAGAGGGAGAGAGGGAGGGATGGAGAGAGAGAGGGAGGGATGGAGAGGGAGAGAGGGAGGGATGGAGAGGGAGAGAGGGAGGGATGGAGAGAGAGGAAAGGGACAGTCAGAGAAATTAATGTCACACAACTACATATCTCTCCTCCCTCTTTCTACACTTAAATCTATTAGTTCTCTCAACCCCTCCCTCCTTTCCTCCCTCCCTTCCCTCCCTGCATCTCTCACCTTCTCTCTTGTAACCCCTCTCCTTATTGACACTGTGCAGCCACTCTGTAGTGAACACCAGGGGGTGCTGTGACTCGGGCACCAGGACCTCCTGGACGTTGCGGCCCCCGGGGGCCAAACACTTGAGGGCCAGGCGGGGGCAGCGTGTGGAGAAGGGAACCACCTGCAAGTAGAAGTCGGTACTGCGCAGCAGCCTCCAGTCCAGAGTAGAGAGCTGGACCACAACCTTCTCTCCGAGGCAGAGGGGCCAACCGGAGTGGAGGAACAGACAGCCCAGATACTGAGACTGGGAGAGAGAGAGCGGGAGAGAGATATGAAGAGAGAGAGAGAGAGAGCGGGAGAGAGAGAGAGAGAGAGAGAGAGAGAGAGAATGAGTCAGTAACATATTGAGGTATAGTCAGAATATCTATAATGAGAATTAAAACAGGGCGGACAGTGTCAAATACAGACACACTGACCAGCAACCAAGACCTAGACGGAAACAGAGCAAAACAGAGTCACAGTCAAACAAGCACGAGAGAATCAGAGGTCACATCACAGAGAATCAGAGAGGAGTCACATCACAGAGAATCAGAGAGGAGTCACATCACAGAGATTCTGAGAGGGGTCACATCACAGAGAATCAGAGAGGAGTCACATCACAGAGAATCAGAGAGAAGTCACATCACAGAGAATCAGAGAGGAGTCACATCACAGAGAATCAGAGAGGAGTCACATCACAGAGATTCTGAGAGGAGTCACATCACAGAGAATCAGAGAGGAGTCACATCACAGAGATTCTGAGAGAGAGCCAAAGAACTACTATGGAATACCTCAAGAAAACACAAACAGCTGAACCAGTACTACCATACACTGCACCACAAACAGCTGAACCAATAATGCCATAAACTGCACCACAACAGCTGAACCAGTACGGCCATAAACTGCACCACAACAGCTGAACCAGTACTGCCATAAACTGCACCACAACAGCTGAACCAGTACTGCCATAAACTGCACCACAACAGCTGAACCAGTACTGCCATAAACTGCACCACAACAGCTGAACCAGTACTGCCATAAACTGCACCATAACAGATGTAAATCTCTCCTGTACCTGCCTAACTGCCTTATTCTCTGCTCTCCATTCCCTTCCACCGTCTCGTGCTGTGAGGACTGAATTCTGTCAGAATCCCCTGGCTGTTCTCATTCCCCAATTAGCCAATGACATGTGCCCTCTCCCTCCCCCTCCGCTTTGATTCATCCAATGTCCCCCGACTCACGAGACCATTATCAAATTATATTCCTGCCCGTGCTGCCCCCTCTTCCTGCATCTCTCTCACTCTCTCTTTCTTTCTTTCTTTCTTTCTTTCTTTCTTTCTTTCTTTCTTTCTTTCTTTCTTTCTTTCTTTCTTTCTTTCTTTCTTTCTTTCTTTCTTTCTCTCTCACTCTCTCTCTTTCTCTCTCTTTCTCTCTCACTCTCTCTTTCTCTCTCACTCATTCTCTCTTTCTCTCTCACTCTCTCTCTCTCTTTCTCTCTCACTCTCTCTTTCTCTCTCACTCTCTCTTTCTTTCTCTCTCACTCTATTTCTCTTTCTCCCTTTAACTCCATCTGACTGTTTTTCTCACTCCCTTTCTGTCGTATTCTGTTCATTGACATTGGAAACTCTTATTCTTAATATTGACCACCACATTCCTCTGTTTTGAGTATCAACCCTTCACTCACATTTTTCAATCTCTCTATCTGCCCCCCCTCACCCCCACACACTCTCTCCTCTTTCTCTGTCACACTCTCCTCCTCTTTCTCTGTCACACTCTCCTCCTCTTTCTCTGTCACACTCTCCTCCTCTTTCTCTGTCACACTCTCTCCTCTTTCTCTGTCACACTCTCCTCCTCTTTCTCTGTCACACTCTCCTCCTCTTTCTCTGTCACACTCTCCTCCTCTTTCTCTGTCACACTCTCCTCCTCTTTCTCTGTCACACTCTCCTCCTCTTTCTCTGTCACACTCTCCTCCTCTTTCTCTGTCACACTCTCCCTCCTCTTTCTCTGTCACACTCTC
>CM042422.1:7673905-7851405 GCA_023634145.1 Thymallus thymallus
TTGAGATTCTTCAAAGTAGCCACCCTTTGCCTTGATGACAGGCCTATTTGCTTCTCTATGTAGCTATGGTCAGAGTCTGACAGTGTCTTTCTTTTCTGTTTCTTTGTGGGGTTTGGGTTGGATCCCTAATTAGAGGCAGCTGCACCGCATTGTCTCTAATTAGGGATCATATATATGTTTGTCTGTCCTTCACTCTTGTGTGGGTCGTTATATTCCTCCAGTCACGGGTGAAGTAAGTGCTTTACGTTTGTTTGTTTGTTTGTTTGTATGTTCCACAAGTGTTGAATTATACATAGTAATACAAGAAATAAAACAATGTCGAACTATTACTGCGCTGCGCCTTGGTCTCTCCTTCCACCCACTTGTGACATTTGCACACTCTTGGCATTCTCTCAACCAGATTCACGAGGAAGGCTTTTCCAACAGTCTTGAAGGAGTTCCCACATATGCTGAGCAGTTGTTGGCTGCTTTTCCTTCACTCTGCGGTCCAACTCATCCCAAACCATCTGAATTGGGTTGAGGTCGGGTGGTTGTGGAGGCCAGGTCATCTGATGCAGCACTTGTCTAGAAAATCTAGCTTAATTATCTAAAACAAATAAAGCTTAAAGAGATGGCCCGGAGTTTGTGAGTTTGATAGACTCTATTACAAGGTAACAAAGACTAGCTGGGTTCTGCAGAGCACAACAGGGGTTCCGGATTGGGTGATCTCTTTTTATACAGATGCAGGTTTCATGACATTCATAATCACTCCTCTATATGTTAATAGCCAACACCTTTTGGCAGTTCACCACTCTTATCTCTGTTGCTCGTGTCCAGTTTCTGTTATGGTGTCCCCCTCCTCCCTGGCCCTAACCTTGAGCATCAACAGTTTCTTCTAGAAGCACAAGCAATTCGCTTACATAGTACATTGATTACTGCAGTCACAAAACTTGACTTGATTTGATTTGACAGGTGTGGTCACTTAACCTCTTTTAAGCCGATTAGTGATTCTGCTTACTGTTAAAATGATTTCATAATATATGTACTAGAAAAATACCTATACACCCTTACACAGCCTGGAGGTGTGTTTTTGGTCATTTTCCTGTTGAAAAACAGTTGATAGTCACACTAAGCGCAAACCAGATGGGATGGCGTATCGCTGCAGAATACTGTGGTAGCCTTGCTGCTTAAGTGTGCCTTAAATTCTAAATAAATCACTGACAGTGTCACCAGAAAAACACCATCACACCTCCTCCTCCATGCTTCACAGTGGGAACCACACATGCAGAGATCTTCCGTTCACCTACTCTGCGTCTGACAATGACACGGGGATGGAACAAAAAATCTCAAATTTTGACTCATCAGACCAAAGGACAGATTTCCACCAGTCTAGTTTCCATTGCTCGTGTTTCTGGGCCCAAGCAAGTGTCTTCTTATTATTGGTGTCCTTTAGTAGTGGTTTCTTTGCAGCAATTCGACAATGAAGGCCTGATTCACACAGTCTCCTCTGAACAGTTGATGTTGAGATGTGTCTGTTACTTGCATTTCTTTGGGCTGCAATTTCTGAGGCTGGTAACTCTAATGAACTTATCCTCTGCAGCAGAGGTTACTCTGGGTCTTCCTTTCCTGTGGCGGTCCTCATGAGAACCAGATTCATCATAGCGCTTGATGGTTTTTGCGACTGCACTTGAAGTTTTCTTGAAATTTTCCGGATTGACTGACCTTCATGTCTTAAAGGACTGTTGTTTCTCTTTGTTTATTTGAGCTGTTCTTGCCATAATATGGACTTGGTATTTTACCAAATAGGGCTATCTTCTGTATACCACCCCTACCTTGTCACAACACAACTGATTGGCTCAAACACATTAAGAAGGAAAGAAATTCCACGAATTAACTTTTAACAAGACACACCTGTTAATTGAAATGAATTCCAGGTGACAACCTCATGAAGCTGGTTGAGAGAATGCCAAGAGTGTGCAAAGCTGTCATAAAGGCAAAGGGTGGCTACTTTGAAGAATCTCAAATATAAAATCTACTTTGATTTGTTCAATACTTTTTTGGTTACTTCAAGATTCCATATCATGTGGTAACCAAGGAGAGTGATGGAGTGCTGCATCAGATGACCTGGCCTCCACAATCACCTGACCTCAACCCAATTGAGATGGTTTGGGATGAGTAGGACCACAGAGCATATGTAGGAACTTTCAAGACTGTTGGAAAAGCAGTCATCAAGGCAAAGGGTGGCTACTTTGAAGAATCTCAAATCTAAAATATATTTTGATTTGTTTAACACTTTTTTGGTTACTACATGATTCCATATGTGTTATTTCATAGTTTTGATGTCTTCACTATTATTCTACAATGTAGAACATAGTAGGTGTGTCTAAACTTTTGACTGGTACTGTATGTAGTACACTACATGTTAGGGTGTTATTTATGACACAGGCTCTTGCTCTGCACTGCACTCTATACCAGATATAAATAAAATAACATAAAATGTTATTGGTCACATACACAGATGGTATATGTTGCTGGTGTAGCGAAATGCTTGTGCTTCTAGCTCCGACAGTGCAGTAATATATAACAAGTAATATCTAACAGTTTCACAACATATACCCAAATACACACACATCTAAGTAAGGAATGGATAAAGAAGATACACATAAATGTCAGAGTGGCACTGGACTAAGATACAGTGGCGTAGTCAAGAAGACAGTATATACATGTATGAGATGGGTGATGCAAGATGTAAACGCAATAAGTATAGCAGGCTGTACTGTAGTCACATGTTATTGCTGAAGGCTGAAGTTAATGTGATTTTGTGCTGCTCATTCAAAAGTACTGTTGCTAGAAGAAAACCGTTCCCTCCGAGTGAGACTTTCCTTCTTAGCTAAGTGGCTAGATGTGTTTTATCCGGTCTGTGCTTTGGTTCCCCAGGGCAGACTAATGCAACTTAGGTAGTACTGTGTGTGTGTGTGTGTGTGTGTGTGTGTGTGTGTGTGTGTGTGTGTGTGTGTGTGTGTGTGTGTGTGTGTGTGTGTGTGTGTGTGTGTGTGTGTGTGTGTGTGTGTGTGTGTGGTGTGTGTGTGTGTGTGTGTATAAAGTATTTAACCCCTTTATGTTTTTTCTCTATTTCTTGCATATTTTTTTACACTGAATGTTTTTATATCTTCATATATTAGATAAAGGGAACCGGAGTGGACCAATAACAGCATTTTGATGACAATACATGTGTGAAACATGTATTGTCTCCTTACACTCAATAAGTGGTTGTGCCACCTTTAGCAACAAAACGCTTCCTGGAGTTGTTGATCAGTCGCTCACGTTGCCGTGGAGCAATTCATGACCCCAGCTGGGCTTCAGCTTCAGCTCACTGACAGAAGGATCTGATAAACTTCACAATGTATGGTTCCTTCAATGATGGCAAGTCATCCCGTTTCTGAGGCAGCAAAGCATTCCCAAAGCATCACATTACCACCACCGTGCTTGACCGTTGGTATGAGGTTCTTACTGTGGAATGCAGTGTTTGGTTGGCCTCAGGACCTGGACGACAAACCTTCATTGAAGGAACCATCCGTCCTTGAGCTGAAACTAAAGCACAGCTGGGTCATGCAGCAAGACACTGATCCAAAACACACAAGCATGTCTACATCAGAATGACTGAAAAGCAACTAATTAAACGTTTTGGAATGGCCTAGTCAAAGCCCAAACCTAAACCCTCAAATGTCGCTAAGTTAAAGCAGTTCTGCATGGAAGAGTGGGCAAACATTCTTACAGGAAGGGTTTGGTTGCAGTCGTTGCAGCTAAAGATGGCACTCCAGTTATTGACTGTAAGGGGGCAATAACTTTTTCACACAGGGGCATTGGGTGTTGCATAACTTTGTTTATAATGTTATTAAAATAATTATCAAAATGTTGTGTTATTTATTCACTCAGGTTCCCTTTAAGTAATACTATTTTTTGGTTGAAGATCTAAAAACATTCAGGTGTCCAAAACATGCAATAATAAAGAAAGTCCAAAAAGGGGCAAATACTTTTTCACAGCACTGAGTACACACATATATAGTGATTATTCTGGAGGCCTCTGCATGGTCAGGGCATGGGTATGTCATTCTTCCATCAGACTTCCTGTCTTTCTCTCCTGCATGCAGCACACGGCCCTGGAACGGAAGACGGGCTGGAGGAGCCCTCCAAACAGATGCTTGGCAGAGAAAGAGAAAAGGGAACGAGGGAGAGAGAGTGCAGAGGTAAAGTCAGACGAGAGAGACGAACTGAGTGAGTGGGAGAGAGATGTTTAACATAGAGAGGCAAAGAGAGAGAGAGAGAGGGGGGGGGAGGGGTTAAGAAGCAGGAGGAGGCTAAACTACTGGGAGAGATCGATGGGAAACAATAGTGATATAATCCAGATGTAGAAAGCGAGAGGGATGAAGCGAGGGAGATATAAAGGGAGGGAGGGAAAGAGAAAGGGAGAGGTAGAGGTAGAGGGAGGGAAGGCAGTCTATAAGATACTGATTTCCTCTCATGAATCTCCCTAAATAACACAAACCATGAGGAGGAAACCCACTGACCCCCCACTGGGCCCACCACGCCATTTCAACGTGGAAATGTGGGTAATATTTGGTTGAGACATTGGTCAAAGAGATTACAACCATTATTCACCCCACTCAAAAAGACAGCAAGAAGTTTGGTGAATTCTCAATGTTTTATCACTGTGCATTCAACCATTTAAAAGCAAAAACAAATTCCAATGAACAAACAATGTCAGGTATGTTAGTTTAATACAACAACTTCATGTGTTACCACTCTGCTTCATCTAATAGCACAACCAAATGCCCTGGATTGCAGTTGATTAGATTAATAGTACATAGTGCAAGTGATTAATGTAGTTTGAGAGATTATTTCTCCACACACCTGCAACCTTTGCATGTTATGTTGAACATTCACGTTTTCTATGATTGCCTAAGAAGACATTTATAGTTACAGCAGGCTAAACTCAAAAAGTGGCCGTGGATGTGTTACTCATTTTAAGGTTGAATAAATACTGTTACATTAGTTTGGAAGATAGCCTTAACTTTAGGCTATTTACTGTAATACAAAATGAATATTGAATATCAACATTTACAGGATATCTAATGCTTGGATAGTTTCATCTGAGCCACTGGCTTAATCCTAGTATTGAACTTGTTTGGTTTGGTTTAGTTGGATACGTTAATCCAACATATAATTTGACAACTTGTTAGTAGTTAATAAGCCATTTACTGTATTGCAAAAGTGCTATTGAATTGTGTTTGGTTGTCAATGCAACGAAATATCAAATTTTTTAACAAACTGGAATCAAAGCCTGACTGAAGTCAGTGGTGTAAACGGAACTATTCAAGCTTCTTCAAAATGTTGATATTTGGTTGCATTGACAACCAAACACTTTTATGTTGGATTCACACCTCCATCTCAATAATCATTCTCATTCTGTCACCTCTCCTCCTCGTCCTCCTCCTCATCCCCCGTCTCTGCCTCTTCCTCATCTCAGTCTTTCGTCACAGTTTGTCTTGTGATTTTTCCCTTGCCATGCTTGGGTCGGCCTTGCATGTCCCCTAAGTGTTTCAAAATAACTAGAGACAAGACTAGGGAATGAATGCTGTCTGGCACTGAGAATAACTCTCAGTGTGTGTGTGTGTGTGTGTGTGTGTGTGTGTGTGTGTGTGTGTGTGTGTGTGTGTGTGTGTGTGTGTGTGTGTGTGTGTGTGTGTGTGTGTGTGTGTGTGTTTATATACTTGCATCAGTGTCGTGTTTGCACGTTTCGAGAGTGAGAGAAAAAAAAGAAAGCAAGAAAGAGAACAAGTGGTGTCAGCGGAGCAAGTGGTGTTTTCCATCCCCCTCTCCATCCCCCCTTCAAACTTTCTCTTCAGAAACAGAGAAATAAAATCCATCTACTCATGTTCTCACTCCCCTGCATTCCCTCCATCCCTTGTTCTTTCTTTCTCACTCCCTCTCTTTCTTTATTTCAGGCCCAATGTGGAAAATGCGTCATCACCCAAACCACTGTCGCTACTCTCCAAGTTCTCCTAAAAGTCCCCACCCCCTTCCTCTCTCTCTTTCTCCCCCCTCTCTCGTTCTTTCCTCTCTCACTCATTCTTTGTCTGTCTGTCTGTCTCTCTCTCTCTTTCTCCCTATGTCTCGCTTCCCTCTTTTCTCACTCTGTTTCTGTGTGCATCTCTCTCTCCCTCCCCCTCTCTCTCCCCCTCTTTCTCCCCCCCCCCCTCACAGTTGCCAGGCGGCTCCACCCAGTACACATCAGGAGAAACAGTAAAAGAGCTAATTCTGTCCATCTCTCTCTCTCTCTGTTTTTCTCTCTCTCTCTCTGTTTTTCTCTCTCTCTCTCTGTTTCTCTCACTCTCTGTGTTTCAGTCTGTCTGCCTCCAACCCCCCCTCCCTCTCTGTCTCACCCTGTCTCCCCGTCTCTCTCCGTCTGTCTGTCTGTCTGTCTGTCAAAACTAGCGGTAACAATCGAAGTCTGGGTGTCAGTGAAGAACAGTAGTGTGATTGTTATACAGAGAGAAGAAGGTATTGGTGACTGTTCCATTGCAGAGGAGGTTGTATTAAATTCAATGTGATAGGCTAATTTACTGTTAGGGAATTTCCATGTTTGTTTAAGGGGGAAACGAGCACATATTTGCAAAGAGAGGCAGGAAGTTAAAAACAAACTATTTATTGCAATGTCTAATGCTACATAGTAGCCTATAAACCAGCAATGTTCCATTTACAAAATCTGGATTATACTGATACGTGGACTATGTCTAGGACAATAGCATGAATAGCATATAGCCTACTCTATAGTATATATGCCTATACCATCGAATAATATATGCTATAACTTGCTTTATAATTTCGTTAAAACTGCATTATTTTCCATCATAGTTGTTTCAGGTATAGATGCAGGCCAGGCAGGAAACTCCGGCCGCCTGTTTCTGCATACATAGGTTACAGTAATAGAACAGAAGGGACTTACCATGATATGACTGATATGGGCTGCCTACATTGTCGTCTGTTACTTTCCTGGACCCGCTTCCTCCAACTATCCACCGCTATAGAGACTAGAGAAATTTATCCAGGCAAGAATATTTCCCCTATTCCAATGGCCCGTTAAATCCTTTGTAGTCCCGTAACGTGGTCGGTTGTGACTGAGAACTTTTGTTTCACAGGCAACAAGCAAGAGAAAACTGTATGATTGGCGTCGCACGGTCTTCCGCGTCAATCTCCGGCGCTACCGTTATTTCCCTGTGTCGATTCTGCGAGGCAAGCGTGTAGAAATTGTTTTTTTTCCCTCCCCGTCTCCTAAAGTTGGTCCCACACCCCTCCCTCTCCTCCCTCTCCCCCTGCGCCTCACACAGTTAACAAGAGAGCTACAGTCTGACTTTCAACCGCCGGGGTTTCACTCAAACTTTCCATTTTTTTCCTCCAGCGTTAAATAAATGAATAAACAATAAACAGTCAAACGTTGTCACTCCACCCACATGTAATTACATGATATTTATAGATGCTAATTTTATACCATGATTAGCGCATTTGATATTTGCCCGTTAAATTAACCTACATTTTCTTGGTTTACAGGTTTAGACATTACACGCACACTTTGAAACTTTATCATAAAATATTGTGCATTCAACGTTCCTGTAAATTGTTATGGTTCCAAACTTTAAGACCATGTAGGTAGTATATTTGTATTTTATTTCACAGAGAATCGTATTGTCCTTACTGACAGGGGTGTACCTCTTATTCCTTATACAAAAGTATGTTAATATCTAGAATAGATTGTATACTTGGAGGCCCACTGCAGACCTAGTGTAAAATAGCGGACCCATATTGGCCAAGTAATGACCAATTACTCTAGACACTATAGTTAACCGAGCTTAATAGCCAAGCAGCCTAAAAGGTATTCAAGTGCTGAATGGGTTATTTACAAATAGTTAAGGAGAAAGTATTCAGACCCATTGACATTTTCTACATTTTTTTACATTACAGCCTTATTCTAAAATAGGTTAAATATTTTTTTCCTCAACACAATACCGATAATGAAAAAGCGAAAACGTCCCTAAACACACAGTCAAGAAAATGCAGGAGTGGCTTCGGGAAAAGTCTCTGAAAGTCCTTGCCGTGGCACAGCCAGAACCCGATCGAACATCTAGCCTACTGCAGCCTATACTATATACATGTACAGTATATACTGTATGTATTGCCTCCTAATATTGTACAATCTGTGTGTTGCTTCATTGGCCTGAGCTATTTTTTGGTTAAATTCCAAACCAGATACATCTCAGTTTGTCAGTGTCAGAGTAGCCACTAATGTCGGTCATTTGTGTGGTATTAAAAAAGATTCAGCAAATGTCTTCTACCGTGTAAATGACGTAGAATTGCATGAAATGCGTTTTTAAAAGGCACATTTTTTTCTGGACTCTGAACAAATGTTCCACATGAGTGGAAATCGTAAATACGCCTCTGCTCAACTGTAGCCTATGCCACATTGCAAATTGGATTATGGGTTTATTATAAACAGCCTTTTTCTTCAACAGTAAATTAACACGCATCGAGGTAAATTATTTCTTAATCCGGCCCTGTGAATATGGTTGCAACAATGTTATGTAGGCCTACTGAATTGCCCCCATTTCTCACCCACAGACAGCGTTACAACATGTAACAGCGACCTCCTGTGGTCACCAATGATCAGGACATACTGTATTTCTAGGGACTGAGATCATGCGCCACAGTAAAATGTATGACAACTTGACATAATGAAAAATCTATTGTATTTGAGAGACATTAGAAAGATACACTAATGACCTTACATTGTTTTGTATAGCACTTTTCAGGAGCTGTTTACAGGCAAAATACACAAAGCATCAACACAATAAAACATATCAGCAATAGTCAATATCATTGACACAAACAGTTCAAAAGAGAACATACCCTTTTAGTCTCATGGCACACTGGCATACCTTAAATAACCTCCCATGTTATTGGTGATGGTAAAGAGGTTAACTTTTTGTATTTTTAATTCATGATTTATTCATGATTATTCACGTTGAAGTGTTCAGAAACATCTTCTGATCTTATTTACAGTAAAAGTGACTACAAAATTACACAACAATTAATATTAATTAATATATTTATTAATATAAAAGTAATGCATTATATAGAGAATAGCAGGTTACCATTTGGGATTTCTAACTACAATGATCAAATCAGTTGAACTAATAATAAATTGACATTTTTTTAATATCGCTGAATGTCGGTCTGAACATTAACATGCATTGCTTGTGATATGATTTTGGAAGCATATCAGGTCTCCTAAGTAGGGCAGTGGTCTAAGACACTGCAACTCAGTACTAGAGGCATCACTGCAGACAACCTGGTTCAAATCCAGACTATCACAACTGGTGGGGATCGGGAGTCCCACAGGGCGGCGGCCAAGTGTCGTCTGAGTTTGGCTGGTGTAAGTCGTCATTGTAAATAAGACTTTGTTCTTAAGTGACTTGCCTAGTTAAATGTATTCATTGTTAAAATGAGATGGTTCAAACCTTTGCCTCGATTTGGCAGATCATCATGGCATCTGTTGTTCTTTAAGAAAGCCACATTAGCATTTCATTTGTTGGAGGTAAATACAGGTGAATATATTGATAAAAGTCACATTGTCAGAGAAAGATTTATACGGTTATCAGGGTAAGCCTTCCTGAAACACAGGCATAATTTTAAGTGTTTCTTAAATGAATGGTGGAAAACGATTGGAACCATTTCCCTGTTTCATGGGTATTATGACTCATACTGTGGTACTCTATTCTGTGCTATGCTCGTCTTTGACTGTTTTTCTCCATTGTTGATAGTGGTGACCTGGAATAACCTCAACTTCATGAGACCACACCTTAGCACAGGTGGCTATTGAATTGTTTGTCTACCCTCCACGGCTGCATTCCAATTCTCTTCCCTTCTCCAGAAGTGTGCACTTAACTTCCCCTCATGCATTTAAAATAATTGGATTGGTACAGTCCTTATTATGCTGAAACATATATATATATATATATATATATATATATTTTATATATGCTCTATGCCCAGTAAATAAAGGCGTTTTAAACTTTAAAACCTAAATGAGTGCCTGGAACATGGATTCTTCAAACTATTCCACACTGTTATTTTTCATCTATGATTCCCCATTCCAGAGAAATGGTGGAGTTTTTAATTAGTTGTTTTCATACCTGTAGTGCCCCCTAGGGCTGGGGGGTATACCTTATTTTACTATGTACCGGTATTGATGCAGGGACCGGTTTGGGTTTTTACTTTACCTTCTGTACTGGTATTGATGCAGGGACCGGTTTGGGTTTTTACTTTACCTTCTGTACTGGTATTGATGCAGGGACCGGTTTGGGTTTTTACTTTACCTTCTATAACAGTATTTTAATGTTTGGTGTGATACTCCGTGTGTAATGTCAATTTTTATAGTTTACCGGTGCCCCTGCACATTGACTCTGTAACGGTACCAAATGTATATACCACCTGTATATATATATATTTATTTTTACTGTCACTTTACAGTTTTTTATTTCTTTACCTCTCTTGTTTACTTAATACTTATTTTCTACTTAGATTGCATTGTTGGTTAGGGCTTGTAAGTAAGCATTTCACTGTCAGGTCTACACCTGTTGTATAAACTTTGATTTGATTAGATTAGATTTAACAGTATCTTCTAAATCAAAGAGGAATACGCAAAGCAAGAATACGTTAGCTACATGAAGTAGCTAAGAGAGAACATTAAATGTAGCCAACGATTATAGGGTCCCCTAGGAAACACATATCAACACTTTAGTTCCTACCCTGTCACAATAACTCCTCCCTGGCATTATCATTCGTTGTCATGTCAACCTTACTGCATTTTGCACTACATTTGCACACCCTGTATATAGATTTTCTATTGTGTTATTGACTGTACGTTTGTTTACTGTGTAACTCTGTGTTGTTTTTTGTCACACTGCTTTGCTTTGTCTTGGCCAGGTCGCAGTTGTAAATGAGAACTTGTTCTCAACTGGCCTACCTGGTTAAATAAAGGTGAAATAAAATAAAAAAAATTAAAAAAAATAAACAACACTGTATTCAAAGTCCCCGCTATTATATTCTAACTATAGTCATTCTATCTCCATGATTCCAACAGTTCACCTGAGTGTTTTGCTCAAAATCTCAAGTCAAATCGCAATTGCAACATTTGGTTTAAAAAAGTCCTATATTATTTGCCCGTATCGTGCAGCCCTACGTGGCAGCGTGGAAATGATCTCAATTGAGTAAAGGAAATGCAGAAAATGATAGAAGTGCCGAAATATGTTTAGATTGATGTTGAATTGAACAGTATTAAATGGAGAAAGACCCATTGAAATCACTTAGAGTGTATTTGTTGCCTCCCTAGTGGGTCACACACTACTCATAGCAAATTTAGAACTTTTATTATTCAGAAACATCAAAAACTGTGATATAATATTTTGGCCCTAGCGCTCCCGACACATTGTTATCTCAAGCTGACGTGGCCCTTTAACTTTCTCTTGGCTCTCTCAGCCAAAACAGATATGTGTGTTTATCTAATGTAACACCAAGTAAGTAGGTGCCCTTGTGTGTGACACTCTGGCTCATTCGAGTGGAGATCATATTTACTGGAAGACAGGCAAGCTTATGCACACTCAAAAGGAGAAGTCCTGCATTTCATGAACTATATAACGTATATGTAGACTGCATTCACATGGGCAAAATGGATTGGTGGTAAAGTACTTAAGAAAGTACTACTTAAGTAGTTTTTTGGGGTATGTGTACTTTACTTTACTATTAATATATTTACTACTTTTACTTCACTACATTCTTTAATGTAGTACTTTTTACTCCAAACATTTTCCCTGACACCCAAAAGTACACGTTACATTTTGAATGCTTAGCAGGACAGGAAAATGGTCCAATTCATACACTTGTTAAGAGAACATCCCTGGTCTTCCCTACTGCCTCTGATCTGGTGGACTCACGAAATGCACATGCTTCGTTTGTAAATTATGTCTGAGTGTTGGAGTGTGACCCTGGCTGTCTGTAAATAAAAAATAAAAAATTAAATGGTGCTGTCTGGTTTGCTTAATATAAGGAATTTGAAATAATTTATACTTTTACTTTTTAAACTTAAGTATATTTGAACAATTACATTTACTTTTGATACTTAAGTATTCTTTAAACCAAATACTTTTAGGCTTTTACTTCAGTAGAACTTTACTGGGTGACAAAGATGGTGACCAGTTTGTCATTAAAGAGATCCAACTGAATGAGGTGAGTGAGAACTAGTGTCTAATTTGTTGTTGATTTTTTATTTTAACATTTTATTGATAGAGTCAAGAAGTTGAATGTAAAGCAGTTAGCTGGCCCAGTGTAAATCTTTTTTACTTCTTGAATTTTATTGTTTCACTGTAACGTGATTTTATATGCACTTTAAATAGTTAGATTTGATTTGGTTTGATGGGTGACACAACTAGGCCTAATTTAGAAAGGTTTATAAAGGAAGTTTGAAAACCTCCTGCAGATAACTCACTCCCCTATTGTAAGCCACAATAACTCTTTCCAAGGTGACTAATATTTGTGTTTATTTGTAATTTTTGAGATAAAATGTTAGGGGTGGTTTCAATCCACAGATTTAAACTCCACTGTGAATGCTTTTTAGTCCAGGACTAGGCTTAATACACACTGTATCACAACCGGACGTGATCAGGAGTCCCATGGGGCGGCGCACAATTGGCCCAGCGTCGTCCGAGGTTGACCGGTGTAGCCTGTCATTGTAAATAAGAATTTGTTCTTAACTTACTTACCTAGTTAAATAAAAGGTTACATTCAAAAATAATAATAATGTGATATATGTCTGGAACACCGTCCCAATATGTTTGCAAGTTACCACAGTTTGAACATAAAAACATTTTAAACAGGAGGTAGCATGCTATAATAATATACCTCACAATATTATACTCACATAAACTAAGCATTTTTACAGATGATAAAAGTTACTATGTAGTGATGGACCATTGTGAGGGTGTAAATCTCACACAGAAGATTAAAGATGGGAAGGAGACTAGGAACCCATTCTTAGAAGAAAAAGTTTCTGAACTAATAACATATTGGTTGCGTTTCAGGCCGACTACATTGCAGAAGTTGCATTGCATCAACCGATTGTTGCATGCCAAGTCATCGACTGTACAGTTGGGCATCTGATTACTATATCATATTTTAGCTGTTATGTTCACCTATACAGATGTTGTGGGATCTGGCAGGCGTCAGCCTGGAATGAGGCTATTTCTATTCATGACTGCATCAAATCAGATTTTGTTTCAGGCTGAACATAAATTATGCACTGGAATTCTTCCCAGATCATGTACTGGCTTGTTGAGATCTGCATGGCCTTGAAGCATGTACACGACCAGGGCCTTCTTCACAGAGACCAAAGACCTCAGGTACACACTGGTCTGCTAAGTGGAATTTCAACCCTCTCCTCAGGTATTATAGCCATATAGCCTTTATATATATATATATATTTATTTCTTTTTTTCTACACTAGAATATATTCCTCACAAAATGTGGGACAATTTGTTTGGGAGATTTCGGAAGAGTCAATGAAAAGTATGGTAGTTTTTTGATAATAACAAACTGGTCAAAATGTACAGTATTTGAATACATAATAGAGTTACATCCTGTTTTATGACTGTCTGCTAATGTGTTTCTTTCATACCAGTGCTACCGGTTCTTCAGAAGATGGAGCAGAGGCTAATTGTCACAACTGGGTGTGTAAATAGACCAAGGTGCAGCGCAGCAGTAGTTCGACATAATATTTATTTAAATAAATATACTTTATGAAGAACTAACAGAACAAGAATAACGTAAAACAAGAACAGACACCTCCTCTCCTCTCCTCTCCTCTCCTCTCCTCTCCTCTCCTCTCCTCTCCTCTCATCTCCTCTCCTCTCCTCTCCTCTCCTCTCCTCTCCTCTCCTCTCCTCTCCTCTCCTCTCCTCTCCTCTCCTCTCCTCTCCTCTCCTCTCCTCTCCTCTTCCACACTAAGGTGTGGGACATGACAACTAATATAGGATCCCCAATCAGAGACAACGCCTAGCAGCTGCCTCTAATTGGGGACCCAACACAAAACACCACAGAACTAGAATATCTAGATCTGTCAGGCTCTGACCATGGCTAAATAGAGTAGCCAAAGGCTTCCTGTGTGACATCTTCCAACAAGACCCGACCATTAGGCCTTCAGCTGGTGAAATCATGGTGAAACCCTTCATTATCAGTTTCCTCACAAAAAAGGTTTGCAAAACAAGATCATATGATCAAATCGTATAAATGTTTGTTTATTCATCCATTCATCCATACATTCATTCATTCAACTATTCTTTCATTCAATCAAATGATCTTTCTAAATTAATTTTCTAAAGTGTGACAAAACTGTGGAAGAACTCCAGACAATCTTGGTCAAGCTGAGAATGGCCGACGGCTTGGAGAGCAATCTTGTTCCTAGGTTGTTACAGTCAAAATGATTTGATCTGTATATTAGGTAAGGCAGGTATCTTACACAACTAAAACATTGTCACCTGTTTCAATCTAATAATAGCTTACATAAGTGGTGATTGTAGAAAAATTGACAATTTGAAGAAATTTATTGAATTGATTTAGGGGGGAAAAAGTGTATTCAATAATATTTTGGTCTATAAATGTCTGCTAAAGAACATAATAAAGTAGTCAATCTACTTGATGTGTGTTCATAAAAAAAATTAAACAGTCATATACACTGAGTGTACAAAACATTAGGAACATCTTCCTAATATTGAGTTGCACCCCTTTTGCCCTCAGAACAGCCTGAATTCGTCAGGTCATGGACTCTACAAGGTGTCGAAAGCGTTCCACAGGGATGCTGGCCCGTGTTGACTCCAATGCTTCCCACAGTTGTGTCAAGTTGACTGGATGTCCTTTGGGTGCTGGACCATTCTTGATACACACAGGAAACTGTTGAGCATGAAAAACCCAGCAGAGTTGCAGTTCTTGACACACTCAAACTGGTGCTCCTGGCACCTATTTCCGCATTCAAAGTCACTTAAATCATTTGTCTTGTCCATTCACCCTCTGAAAGGCACACATACACAATCCATGTCTCATTTGTCTCAAGGCTTAATAACCCTTCTTTAACTTGTCTCCTACCCTTCATCTACACTGATTGAAGTGGATTTAACAAGGGACATCAATAAGGGATCACAGCTTTCACCTGGATTCACCTGGTCAGTATATGTCATGTTTTGTACACTCAGATTAGATACAGAAAAAACGTTTTTAATTAATTCACACTGCCAGATTAAAATGAGTTTTACAGTATTTTTGTACAGACTTGAACTATTTTACACCATAAAAGTGTCACCCGAGATGTACTCTTTCTGTGAATCTTATTCAATATCCCTTCAATTCGTCTTCTTAGTTCATCCAGCAAAGGGCTGCTGTTGTTCCACTCTGAACTCTGATGTGTTGGAACTCAATGTCAAAGCTTCCTCACCAGAACAAATAATTACATACATGCATACATACATACATACATACGTACGTACGTACGTACGTACGTACGTACGTACATACATACATACATACATACATACATACATACATACATACATACATACATACATACATGCATACATGCATACATACATACATACATACATACATACATGCATGCATGCATACATACATACATACATACATGCATACATACATACATGCATACATGCATACATACATACATACATACATACATACATACATGCATGCATGCATGCATGCATGCATACATACATACATACATACATACATACATGCATGCATGCATGCATGCATGCATGCATACATGCATGCATACATACATACATACATACATACATACATACATACATACATACATACATACATACATACATGCATGCATACATACATACATACATACATACATGCATGCATGCATGCATACATACATGCATACATACATACATACATACATACATACATACATACATACATACATACATGCATGCATGCATACATACATACATACATGCATGCATACATACATACATGCATACATGCATACATACATACATACATACATACATACATACATACATACATGCATGCATGCATGCATACATACATACATACATACATGCATGCATGCATGCATACATGCATGCATACATACATACATACATACATACATACATACATACATACATACATGCATGCATGCATGCATGCATGCATGCATGCATGCATACATACATGCATACATACATACATACATACATACATACATACATACATACATACATACATACATACATACATACATACATACATACATACATACATACATACATACATACATACACACGCTTTTTCAGTTCTGCCCACAAATGTTCTATAGGATTTAGGTCAGGGCTTTGTGATGGCCACTCCAATACCTTGACTTTGTTGTCGTTAAGCCATTTTGCCACAACTTTGGAAGTATGCTTGGGTGTCAGGCTCTGGCCATAGAGAAGCCTATTTGCTTCTCTATGTAGCTATGGTCAGAGTCTGACAGTGTCGTTCTTTTCTGTTTCTGTGTGGGGTTTGGGTTGGATCCCTAATTAGAGGCAGCTGCTACGCATTGTCTCTAATTAGGGATCCCATATATGTTGAGTCTGTCCTTCACTCGGGTGTGGGTCGTTGTCGTTATATGTCGCAGTCACGGTGAGAAGTAAGTGTGCCTTTTTTTTACGTCCGTTCATTTCGTGTGTTTTGGTGAACGTGACGTTTAGTCGATTCGTGGGTTTTGTTGTATAGTTCGTTCATTTTCAAGTTTATTATACATAGTATTTATAAATAAATGTCGAACTACTATCCCTGCGCTGCGTCTTGGTCTGTCTCTGCACCCATCCGTGACATTGGGGTCATTGTCCATTTGGAAGACCCATTTGCGACCAAGCTTTAATTTCCTGACTGATGTCTTGAGATGTTGCTTCAGTATATCCACATAATTTGCCTTCCTCATGATGCCATCTATTTTGTGAAGTGCACCAGTCCCTCCTGCAGCAAAGCACCCCACAAGTGCTTGATGCTGCCACGGTTGGGATGGTCTTCTTCGGCTTGCAAGCCTCCCCCTTTTTCCTCCAAACACAATGATGGTCGTTATAGCCAAACAGTTCGATTTTTGTTTCATCAGACCAGAGGACATTTCTCCAAAAATGACGATCTTTGTCCCCATGTGCAGTTGCAAACCGTAGTCTGGCTTTTCTTTATGGTGGTTTTGGAGCAGTGGCTTCTTCCTTGCTGAGCGGCCTTTCAGGTTATGTCGATATAGGACTCGTTTTACTGTGGATATAGATACTTTTGTACCTGATTCCTCTAGCATCTTCACAAGGTCCTTTGCTGTTGTTCTGGGATTGATTTGCACTTTTCACACCAAAGTACGTTCACCTCTAGGAGACAGAACACGTCTTCTTCCTGAGCGGTATGACGGCTGCGTGGTCCCATGGTGTTTATACTTGCATACTATTGTTTGTACAGATGAATGTGGTACCTTCAGGCATTTGGAAATTGCTCCCAAGGATGAACCAGACTTGTGGAGGTCTACAATTTATTTTCTGAGGTCTTTTGATTTTCCCATGATGTTGAGCAAAGAGGCACTGAGTTTGAAGGTAGGCCTTGAAATACATCCACAGGTACACCTCCAATTGACTCAAATTATGTCAATTAGCCTACCAGAAGCTTCTAAAGCCATGACATCATTTTCTGGAATTTTCCAAGCTGTTTAAAGGCACAGTCAACTTAGTGTATGTAAACTGACCCACTGGAATTGTGATATAGTGAATTATAAGTGAAATAATCTGTCTGTAAACAATTGTTTGTAGAATTAATTGTGTCATGCACAAAGTAGATGTCCTTAACGACTTGCCAAAACTATAGTTTGTCAACATGAAATCTGTGTAGTGGTTGAAAAATGAGTTTTAATGACTTCAACCTAAGTGTATGTAAACTTCCGACTTCAACTGTATATATATGCAGATCATATATTTTGGTAGATCATCATGTTCCTCAGCCTTTCCACTTGGCTATTTTGCATCTGACAGTCTGGTCTTCGTGGTTGTGAGCTATGCTGCTTGAGCCAACAACAATATCACATGACATTCTCTTTGTTACCAGCTGATTCTCAAGTTCAAAGTTCACCCACTTTTTACACATGGCCTTTTTTTTGGGGGGTTGGGGTGTGGAGGTCGGAAGGACCATAAAAAGTAAATAAAATGGAACTAATCAAACAGAGTATTCTTAGGCAGCATTGATACTGTCATTTAGCCAGACGCTTTTATACAGTGTCTTACAGTACAGGGAGTGTAGACATTTTGTGACTCCAATGGGAATTGAACTCACGGCTCTGAAGTCTTACCAGCTGAGCCACGTAGGACTAGACGGAGAACGTGTACATGGTTAATGTGTTTCTTTGGGTTCACCTGAGGTTAATTCTGTCCTTGTTTGTTAACAGAGGTCCGTTTCCCAGGATACAGGGACAAGACAAACAAAGATAGGCTAATGAAAATGAATGTTTTTATAAATATATCTGTTGTTTCTACTTTACCAGGGTTTACCAGCGTGTATTTGTGCATGAAAAAGTGCTGCCATCAGGACAAGAGACAGATTTGATGCATTATATACTTTGTATTAATTTATTAAAGTAATCTTTATCATTTGAACAATGATGAAACGTTAATGTATAATGTTTCCTATCAGTCCATGTTTTATTTGATATAATGTATTAATACATTGAAACGGGTAATTTTGCAGTTGCTTACAATTTCAATACAATTTGTTTGATGAAAATAAGATACAGATCAAATCATCCCGACAGTTATGATATAAAATGAAACCTTTCAGAAGTAGAGGTGTCTGGGATATATATTTTGATCTGTACCACTTAGTTATCGTCACTGAGTTGTACAAAAACGTCTGCCATACCTGTCTAATGCAGAGAAGATGCATATTAAAGTATGATAGGATCTGTTGTTTAAGCATATTGTACAATCACTGAGAACTTCAGTTGTCTAAGTAACAGTCCTCTATCTTAGGAATGAATGAGATGACGTCACTCAGTTCGTCCAGGCTCTCCTGTAGCTGTTCAGCTGTCTGCCTGATTGTCTGGATGAACTTCATAGTCTCTGACTTGACCTCGGCCTTTGGTTCTTCACATCCAGGCTTCAGCTCCGTGGTGGAGTCCGTGTCCATCACTTCTAACTTACTGGTATCCCCAGACTGTTCATTTGCCTTCGCTTGTCGGATGTTGTGGATTTCTTTGGCATCCATGGCGATGAAGAAGATATCAACCGCTACAAAAAAAGCTGAAAATATTCCTGTCGCCACCTCTGCCACACGCACTGCCCTGGCAGTTTGGGCTGCCACCTTGCCAATGGTGATCACCTGGAGTAGTCTGATGAGCTCTGTGGCGCCCGCAAGGCCTTTCCCAACCCTCGCCCCACCACATGCAGCGATCTTCGCACTGAAACAGGTACTTTCTGTCTGAGGAGAGCTACTTTGCATGATAGTCTCCAAACCCTCAGCGATGTCTTGTAGAGATGTCACCACAGAGTTAATCTTCTCCTTGAACTCCTTGATGATGTTCTTGATGGCTTGGCGGTTGGTGGACTGATTGACCATGTTGGTGATGTTGGATACTCCTGCTGTGGCTCCACCAGCGACAGCCACCCCAATACCCACCCCAGTGACAATCAGGGAGGCGCCCAGAGTGAACGGAGACAGGATGAGCCCCACCAAGGAGGTGATTCCTCCAGCTGCCCCAATAACACCTCCTGTCAGACTGCCTATGGTGGTGCCTGTGTGCATGCTCTCCAAGCCGTCTGCCAGAGTTCTCAGCTTGACCAAGGTTGTCTGGAGTTCTTCCACAGTTTTCTCACTCTTTAGATTCATGAATGAATGGAAATGTAGATAATTAGGTGGATAAACAGACATATTGAACAATTGATCGATTGATTGATTGATATTGCATAGCAAACCTTTTTTGTGAGGAAACTGATAATGAATGGTTTCGCCATGATTTCACCAGCTGAAGGCCTAATGGTCGGGTCTTGTTGGAAGATGTCACACAGGAGGTCGCGGATCTCAGATGAGAAGCTCTCTGGGAGAGATGGGTAAGAACCTCCCAATATTTTGGGGATGATCTTGATTGTGTTCTCTGCAGTGAACTGCAAAGAAAAGAACTGTCTATGGTCACACAATATTCATTTTTAGCTAGGTGTTAGACAGGAAAAATAGAATACGCTCAAGTGGTGTTGGAATTACTGGATGTTGATCGACCCTTCAAGTCAGATTTTAGCAACCAGAGTTCAAAAGTTGTTGTATCTAAATCTTTAAACTTTTCAGCTAAAAAGTGATAAAACAGAGCAATCTTATAATCTTAATCATTTTTATAAAATACATGTAGCTAGTTTAACTTTGTCAATGTTAGCTATCTTAAGCTAGCTGGTTAGATGCTATTATCTCATTAGTTGAAGAATTATTCCTACTTTAAAACCATTTAACTGCACTCATGTCGTAAACATCTTCACCTACTGGAAAATGATCAATTACGACGAATGCAGGATTACTTACTGCACACTGAAGCATACACAACTCATACAGCACACATCCCAAGGACCAAATATCACTGCAAAGAATGAAAAATGAATACATGAATTCTTATGTAATTATCATTATTTCACACTTATAACCGTGTTATAAAGCTTGCATAAATATGTCATGAACATATCCAATGGTCTGTGTGTGTGCGTCTGTGTGTGTGTGTGTGTGTGTGTGTGTGTGTGTGTGTGTGTGTGTGTGTGTGTGTGTGTGTGTGTGTTGGCTTGGCTTATCTAACACACGGTATGGTTTGTGACATGACTTAGACATATTTTATGTCATTTTATGATACCACATCATAGGCCTTGTGACAGGGATTATCCAGCCTCAAATATTTTGTTAGCTTTAGTGATCTCACTATACCTTGAACATTTTGGGGAAATTACTAACTATTTCATCAATATATTTAAAAAATACATTCAGGAATAAATATTTAAATATAGATCTTAAATGTTTTCTACCTTTTGGAGTCATAGATTCCACCACTCAGAATCTCTGGGCCTAAATAACCCATCATTCCATCCTCGTTGGTAGCGCTGATAAAAGAAATTGGCACATGACCACAAAATATATATATATATATATTTTAATACTAAACTACTCGTGTATGTAATCAAAAATAATAAACTATTAATTTATTTAACTATTAATGTACACTGTGTAAATTCAACATGAGCCTTTTTATAATTAGTAACATACTAAAAGTAACATACTTTTCATTGACACTTCCAAACGCTCCCAAACGAAGCGTTTCAAATTCGGTGAGAAGTACACTCTAGAATAGAAAAGAAAATATCATTGAACAGTTGAGGTGTGAGGCAAACGTTTATGACGTTCCATTATTTCATTTAGGCACGGATATGAATTATATCATCAATTGCTGCAATAATCTCCATTTATATTGCTGTGAATTCCAAGTCAATAATCCCACCCAAATCATAACATGCAGTTGATTGGTTACATAAAACCTGACATTTTATCAAGTTTATTTCTAGCTGTCTTTAAACTAGTATGATGTTCTATTAGCAGTACCTGCGGTCTCAGTTCTCTGTGAAGAAGGCCCTGGTCATGTACATACTTCAGGGCCATGCAGGTCTTGACAAACCAGTCCATAATCTGTGAAGGCATCAAAGTAATGTATGTTTAGTATCAAATTAAAACAGTTTTGGTGTGGAATCTCCTAGATATTACTTTGGCTACCTTCTCAGAGTACTCTTCTGTGGGGTTAGTCGTCTGCTCTTGTATCTTCTGAGAGAGATTTCCCTTCGCACAATGGTCTGTCACTATATAGTAGCAGTTATCCTCTGTGAAAATGGATTAGTAGTTTGTGTGTGAATACTACTTGAGAATACTGATCGTGAAACGTGAATACTGTAGTAGTTCATTTGTTGAAGTTACTGATACTGTATTAACTTGTAATTCCAATGAACTGTGTCTGAAACAAACGAAAATACATAAAAATACAAATAAAAAAACGAAGTTAATGATGTAGTTACCTTGAAATGAGTTTTCGTAGCTTACAATGTGGGGATGACTAATCTGTCTCAGGGTTTCAACCTCCGAGACAATTTCTCCAGCACTGGAGTTCAAGTCAGGCGTCTGTCAAAACAAAATGATATGTGACTTATTGAAAGACATAGGCATGTTAATGATGTATGTTATCTTTATGAATACATGTCATTATCAATGATTATTTTTGCACCTGCAGAGTTGCCTATCATTGAAAACCTATCATGTATCCTATCCCTCTGTGATCATTCCAAAGAATTCTAAGATGTGATCAAATTCAGAAATAACAAATAGTTCTCACTCACCTCATTCAGTTTGATCTCTTTAATGAAAAACTGGTCACCATGTTTGTCAGTAGAGATGACCCCATTCTCTACCTTCCTCAGGAAAGTGTATCCTTTCTTCTCAAGGACACTCTGTGTTTTCCCCATCTTTGGTTTTCACTTATGTCAATTAGCAGTGCAATATTATTTTAAAATCAATAAAATACATTTTAATATACACTAAGTGTAGAAAAAATTAGGAACACTTTCCTAATATTGAGTTGCACCCGCTTTCGCCCTCAGAACAGCCTGAATTTGTCAGGGCATGGAGTCTACAAGGTGTCGAAAGCGATTCACAGGGATGTTGGCCCATGTTGACTCCAATGCTTCCCACTGTTGTGTCAAGTTGTCTGGGTGTCCTATGGGTGGTGGGCCATTCTTGATACACACAGCAGCGTTGCAGCTCTTGACACACTCAAACCGGTGCGCCATTTACACACTACCGTACCCCGTTCAAAGGCACTTACTGTAAATCTTTTGTCTTATCCATTCACCCTCTGCACACACAATCCATGTCTCAGTTGTCTCAAGGCTTAAAAATCCTTCTTTAAGCTGTCTCCTCCCCTTCATCTACACTGACTGACGTGGTTTTAACAAGAGACATCAATAAGGGATCATAGCTTTCACCTGGATTCACGTGGTCAGTCTATGTCATGGAAAGAGTTCCTAATATTTTGTACACTCAATGTATAGACACATTGGTATGCAATAATACAAACATACCAGTTAGGTGTAGATGTTATTTACACAGGCTTACCTTGTCTGTCTGCTGGTTGTTCTGTTGGTATATCTAACCTACGATGATTTAACAAGGAGATCCAGTCTTACCTGCAGGACTCCTTCTCTGCTTAGGTGGTTTGATCAAACAAACACACCCACACTCATATCCGCATTACATGTTAAGCAATGATGGATCAACTGTGTGTCAGCTGAGGATAGACTATAGGGAAGTGCCGGCTAAACCAAAGCATTCAGATCATGTGATTTACAGGAACTCATAAATGCCTTTAGGCTGAAGTAAAAGCATTCACAAGTTCAAAATGATGAAACAAGAAATGTATACCGTTGTCAACTAGTTCAAATGATGAAATAAGAACTGTATACTGTTGTCAACTAGTTCAAATGATGAAACAAGAACTGTATACTGTTGTCAATTTGTTTATTCATGCTTTTTATTGTCGTCTGTACCTGAAACACATATCTACTATCAGTTGAACAGTATAAAAGGGTGAAATAATGGTGATTTCTTTTTTGGCTAAAAATAAATGAAGAATTTATATTAACAGGTCAATAAACATGAGAAAACAGTTTGCTATTTTTGTATCTTGTGTTTCATTAAAACAGTTTTGCTAGCTGCCCAGCTTACTAGCTGCTAGACATGGTAGAGTAGTTGTGCTTTGTAAGCTTTGGGAATTGTCTTTGGTTAAAGATTAACAGGTCAATAAACATGAGAAAACAATTTGCTATTTTTGTATCTTGTGTTTCATTAAAACAGTTTTGCTAGCTGCCCAGCTTACTAGCTGCTAGACATGGTAGAGTAGTTGTGCTTTGTAAGCTTTGGGAATTGTCTTTGGTTAAAGATTAATAGGAATCCAAAGATAAGCTATCCAGCTCTACCTCTGAGTGTATTTGTGGGGAAAATATCATAGTCTTGTATTTGCATCACAAGTTTTGCATCACAAGTAATGCCAAACTGGCTTTGAGCTGATGGATCTAAGAGAGAAAATGGCTGATCAGACTAGAGTCTTGCATGTTAAAATGGCTGATCAGACTAGAGTCTTGCATGTTAAAATGGCTGATCAGACTAGAGTCTTGCATGTTAAAATGGCTGATCAGACTAGAGTCTTGCATGTTAAAATGGCTGATCAGACTAGAGTCTTGCATGTTAAAATGGCTGATCAGACTAGAGTCTTGCATGTTAAAATGGCTGATCAGACTAGAGTCTTGCATGTTAAAATGGCTGATCAGACTAGAGTCTTGCATGTTAAAATGGCTGCATTAAAGAACATGACTCATTTGTTTCTTCAATCTTGGTAACTGAAATAACATGACCATTTAAATTCAAATTATGTTTTTCAGATGGACTGCTGCTTACTTCCTGGCTCCCATATCTCGCCTTTAGGTTTGGCTGGCCCCACATCACCAGGGGGTCCTTGTGACCCTATCCTTCCTAAAAAGACAACAAATATGATATCTCTAACCAATCTGGTACAGTCTGTAAAAGGGGGCATACAAAGTCATATCACACTACAGTACACTTAGTGCCAAGTGGAGGTACTGTTGTCTACTCTACAGTCTCCAACAACACTCTATCAGGTTCTTTCATGGTTGTGTATTGGTTAAACCTCTATCTAATCAGGTTAAGTGCCAAGAGCAGTGTGTTAGAGAAGTTACTACTAGTTTGTTCTTGAAATAACATGGAACTGGAGCCACTGCAATGAAAAATTCCCATTGAGAACAAATCTCTTTTTCAAGACAGACCTTGGGTCAGATGCGGATGACAATCACCAAATGTTCTCCTCCCCCATTCGGACACAGAGGTGTCGACATGCATCTGTGAGGTCAGGCACTGATGTTGGGCGATTAGGCCTGGCTCGCAGTCTGCGTTCCAATTCATTCCAAAGGTGTTCGATGGGGTTGAGGTCAGGGCTCTGTGCAGGCAAGTCAAGTTCTTCCACACCGATATCTCGAAAAACCATTTCAGTATGGACCTCGCTTTGTGCATGGGGGAATTGTCATGCTGAAACAGGAAAGGGCCTTTCCCAAAACTGTTGCCACAATTGTCTAGAATGTCATTGTATGCTGTAGCGTTAAGCTTTTCCTTAATTTTCCTTCACTGATTTTCCTTCACCCGAAACATGAAAAACAGCCCCAGACCATTATTCCTCCTCCACCAAACTTTACAGTTGGCACTATGTATTCGGGCAGGTAGTGTTCTCCTGCAATCCGCCAAACCCATATTCATCCGTCGGATTTCCAGAACGCGTTTCTCATGAGTCCAATGCCGGCAAACTTTACACCACTCCAGCCGACGCTTGGCATTGTGCATGGTGATCTTAGACTTGTGTGCGGCTGCTCGGCCATGGAAACCCATTTCATGAAGCTCCCGACGAACAGTTCTTGTGCTGACGTTGCTTCCAGAGGCAGTTTGGAACTCGGTAGAGTGTATTGCAACCGAGGACAGACGATGGTCCCATTCTTCAGCACTCTGCGGTCCCGTTCTGTGAGCTTGTGTGGCCTACCACTTTGCGCTGAGCCATCGTTGTAGCTCCTGAACACAATAACAGCACTTACAGTTGACCGGGGTAGCTCTAGCAGGGCGGAAATGTTAAAATAAAATCTTAATAGGTAATGAATCTCACCTTTGTATTTAACCTTTTTCATGCCAATGACTCAATGATTGTGTTGTATGAAAATGACACCATTTTTTTTTACGCCTTGTACAGTGGAACCACAATGGAATTTATCACAAAACACCAGTAAGTGGTATTACTAAATTGATACAGTGAATTAATCCTCCCCAGGTGTAAACAGTCCTGTGTAAACTTCCATTATTTAATACTTTGATTATTTATTTGAAGTGGAGGTGATGAAAATTGAAATTGCCTATGATCCTGATATAAAAATAATCCAATTGAACTCCATAGATGATGTGGTTCCACTTTTGCTCAAAAACTTGACCCTGAGGTCCAGATTTCCGGGTGTCCGTTGCGGAGGATGGTAAGGTTCAGAAAACCATCTCTTTTTTGCAACTGCTTTCATGTCTACGAAAGGTTATTTTCAATGTAAACGTGTAGACTATAGTGACAGCATTTGCACGTATACTAGCAGACTCGCTCACACACACACACACATGCATGCACGAGCACACACATACACACACACACACACACACACAGGAACGAGGACGTGTTGACTTTGAAGGATTCCTCAAGCTCTGTGAAACCATTGATTCACGTTGAGTAAAGTCAACATTTTGTCATTTATTCATGCAGTATGGTCATTGTGCTCTGTGGTCTTCAGTATATTATAACGCTGTTGAGCCTGTTGATGAGTACTGGAATCATCCAGTAGAAGGCAGTGTCGAACAGTCCTGTTGAAAAATAACTCAATTCTTTCTTGTTTGTTTGTTTTTCCAGGCTGTTGATACTGTTATTCTGCTCGAAACCTCTTCAAACAACCATAAACCTGGTGTGCTACCAAAGGAGGACTCTACAGCCAAGTTCAACACTGAACTGGTTTCGTATTTTCTGTATAATGTGCAATTACAGTGTTTTTTTTATACGGTAGTCTGGGCTGTTTATTCAAATGTATGTGTATCTTTTCTCCTGTCAAAGGTACTTTTTTGAAGAATTGCTTTTATTTGTTGAAATGTACATATAACAAATAAACCATAACAATAATATACCATTCCAATACCAGAATATACTTCTCAATGCTAACGTTAAAACTATAACACATGCTTTTTTTGTGTTCTGAAAATATGATTTATAAGGACGTTTTACACCTGCTCTTAATCTGATATTTAAGGCCCCTTGCTCTACAAGGAGCTGAAAGGAATACGTTAAGTCAAGCATCTGACATAAAACACAGTGTTGGGTTGTGGTTGTTGTTGCCTCCAGAAAATGTTGAGCCAAAGAAGTGAAGAGGTGTAAAAATGACATTTTCTGGTATTTTTTTTCATGAATAGAGATGTATAAGTAACTGACAAAATAATGGAAACACAAGTAATTGAGGAATTCAAAGTGTTTGGAAAGCAGGTGCTTCCACACAGGTGTTAATGAAGCAATTAACGTCCCATCATGCTTCGGGTCATGTATAAAAAAGCTGGGCAGGCCATCATTTTGGCTACCATGGCTATGCCCCCATGGGGTGACAATGCCCCCATCCACAGGGCACGAGTGGTCACTGAATGGTTTGATGAGCATGAAAATTATGTGAACCACACGCCATGGCCATTTCAGTCACCAGATGTCAACCCAATTGAACACTTATGGGAGATTCTGGAGCTGCACCTGAGACAGCGTTTTCCACCACCGTCAACAAAACACCAAATGATGGAATTTCTCGTGGAAGAATGGTGTCACCTCCCTCCAATAGAGTTCCAGACACTTGTAGAATCTATGCCAGGGTGCATTGAAGCTGTTCAGGCTCGTGATGGCCTAACTATATGTTGGTGTTTAATAACATTGTTTGTAAAGCACTTTTCATATATGGTGTTGAAAGTTCTACAGTTTATGTGTGTTTATATTTTTTGCCGTAAGCTCGTCGTTTATGCTTTTTAAAGTTGATGCTTTTTGTTCCAAAAATGGCCACCTATACCAACTGTCTGATGAAATACCCTACAAAAGACATGACAACAGTATGCAATCCGAACTAACCCTGAGTGATTCTGTGTCAGCTTTTGAGTGTACAGTATATTACAGTGTTAAAAATTGTCCGTTTTTGAGTTTCAACTGATTAAGTAAATATACCCATGAAAGATAAAACATGTATTATAAAGTTTATAGAATTGTGTGACACAAACATTTCCATAATTGCACATTAAAACATGTTTAATTTACAAGAGTAATCAGAAGGAACATCCAGTGGCTTCATTATTGCACAGGTGAATAAGCGCACACACACACACACACACACACACACACACACACACACACACACACACACACACACACACACACACACACACACACACACACACACACACACACACACACACACACACACACACACACACACACACACACACACACACACACACACACACACACACAGACAAAGTTATGTCTCCCTTCATAAAATCACAAAGATGTAGTGGATGACATTGGGGGTATACTCACATGGAGGACAGTATATTCTAGATTTACATTAGAAGTGCCCATCCAAGAAGGCTCAAGGTCATTGGCCACAGATAAAATAACGTCAAATCACGGTATATCTACCGAAGCTTTAATTGGACTGATCATGTCAACATGTTAATTTCAAAATCTTAGCTAGAAATATATAGATAAAACATAACGGTGCTCGTCGGCCATTGGCCATGAACATTACACAACAAGTTGGAAATTGCTAATTCAACAATGAGTGATTTGGAAGGAATCAGTGGCTAACTGCAAGCTTTGCAAAGCAATCACTAGCCTGCTATTCAATGGAGAGGGTGTGAGGTCCAAGTCTGGGTTTAAGGGTCTCTTTTACAAGCTGAAAAGGATAAACATTCACTCGCAACACACCATGGGCCAGAAAAGGTTGAATACATTGGCCATGCTGTCAATCCAGTATGACTTCTGCCACGTTCAACTGGAAACTGGGAAATCTCAGATTTCAGTGAGTTCAAAACAACTGGGAACTCGGGACAAAACGAGCTCCGACTGGGAAAATACATTTTGAACGGTCATCAAACTCTAAATTTCAAGTCAGGAACTCGGGCCTCTTTCTAGAGCTCCGACCTAAAGATCACTGACGCCATGATTTGACCTTGTTTTTTTTCAGAGTTTCCAGTTGTCTTGAAAGCACCATAAATCCAGAGAATACCAGACGTTGATGACAAAGTTTGATGACAAAATTTGCCCGCAACAAAGACCGCTGCGCCACTTGAACTGGAAGATTCCAAAAATGGCTTGTGTATGTTGTGTAGTAAGCTGTTAGTAGCCCATGTGCCTCACCCTAATAATTTGGTCCCTTTTCCCCGTCATAATTTAGCCTACTGTTCTGACTTGGTGGTGCACATGTAGCCTATAACCTGTATTCATAACCTGAAGCACCACCCAAACCAACATCAACCAGTGGAGGCTGAGAGGGGAGGACAGCTCATAATACTGTCTTGAAAAGGAGCAAATGGAATGGCATCAAACATATGGAAACCATAGAAACAGTGTTTGGTGTATTTGATACCATTCCACTCATGCCACTCCAGACGTTACCATTAGCCTGTCCTCCCAATTAAGGTGCCATCAACCTCCTGTGAAATCAACAAGTGAAAATGGCGGATTCGATATTTCATGGTAAACAAAATAGAAGAAGATACATGTTGATATTAGGGGTGTTGCTGGACATGATGAATATGAGGATGAAAATTTTTGAAAATGTTAGTATTGGGCCTTGTATCACTGGGTCCATTCTGTAGGCTATTGTCTTTCCACCCCCAACTAGAAGGTATTTCATTAAGTATGTTGAATAACATGATTGCATTTCTAAGCATATAACTTCAGATCTGACCTGGTCCTTTATCCCAGTACCAGTGCGTTCGAAAAGGCAACCTATTCCCAACCTAGTGAAAGTAGTGCACTATGTAGGAAATAGGGTGTCATTTGGGGACGCAGCCTGGCCAGTGTCAGTAAAGGTATGGATGCTACACCTTCAGATCATCATTACAGCATCATACCTAGCACAGCTAGCAGGATCAACAGAGCTGTGAAGGAGGGAGAGAGAGAGAGAGAGAGAGAGAGAGAGAGAGAGAGAGAGAGAGAGAGAGAGAGAGAGAGAGAAATTGGTTGTTATATGGGATTTTATTTTTATATGGGCTTTTATAAGGTACTACTGTAACACATTATAATAACTTACATGAATATACTGTTACAAAGGGTCAGACATGTTTATACATGCTTTATCAATTATTAGAAATAATTTATTGATAAATAATATTAATTATAAATAATATTAATACTTATAAACGGTTAGACATTTTTACAAATATTGAAGTACTTCTTTAAATAAATTGTTTATTCATGTTTAGTCATTGTATCAGCTATTATTCTAAAGTGTTAGCAGTAGCTATTTCCAATGGGGTTGTTACCTTGAGACAGGGTGTGCTGCAGGCCAAAGGCGTGGCTGGCGGTGGGCTTGGGAGTAACAGTAGTGGTGAAAGTAGCAGTAGTGGTGGGAGTAGCAGTAGTGGTAGTGGAGTTCACAGAGTTGGTCAAAGTACTGTTGGGGTTGGCCAGGTCCACGGCTGCATCGCTGACCAGAACAGCCTTAGGAGCTCCCAGGGTTCCTGAGGAGAAAAAGATGAGTGAAAGAGAGAGAGTTAGAGATGAACCAGAAAGAAGGGATACAATGTCCACAGGATGTTTGGAGGTGTAGGTCTTTATACGCTGATCTGGGATGAGTTTAGCATTTCCCTGACTAATCGTTATGGTTGGGATTGGGAAACAGGAAGCTGATCCTAGGTCTGTATCTAGAGGAAGCTTCACCCTGGAGCATGTTTGGATGAGTGCCTTACCATTAGTTACGTTCCCGTTGGAAATGGAGAGGAAGAAGCTGGTGTCAGTGCTTCTGGTGCTCCTGTTTGCATTAGCGTTGGGGAGCGTAGCAGAGAAGGTGCACTGGATGATCTGTCCGTTGACTGAGCCCTTCACAGAGTCCACAGGCAGCTACACAACACAAGAGTCACAACGTTATTACGTTAATGAACATTAGCCAAATGTTAGTAGGCCTACACTGTAGAAATAGTCAGGTACATTTTTATTCTCCAAGGCTTCATCCCAAATGCCACCCAAGTGTACATGTAGGGAATAAGCGTGAGAATTGTTATCAAATTTAACTTAAATGACCACTCAGAAAATGTTTTAATTCAAGTTCATGGATACTCTTACTTTTACTCTTGCCTCAAAATGTTGCTTTCAATATCTTGTTCAACTCTGAAATCAAACCTCATTCCTGAAAGGCATTTTCAGGAAGTCAGAATTTGTTCTGATTGGTCCAACTCACCGTGTCAGTAACAATCAGAACTCCATTTAGGAGGAGAGTGGTGAAGAACTTGACGCTGCCGTTTTCGTTGGAACACACGTAGGTGGTGTCATTAACACCCTACAGAGGAGAGCGAGAGGATTCATTCAAATAAATGTAAATACATAATAATAATGAAAAATGTATCAAATATAATAATGTGAATTAAATGTTAATCTCAATACCTTAAATTGACAAAATCCTGAATTTCCTGAAGTTAATTAAGAGTCTATTGACCCGTGCGTCAATCTAAGTAACATAATTAAACAATCCCAATTAAAATGTGTCAGTTTAAGCTACAATAGATACAGTGCATTCGGAAAGTATTCAGACCCCTTCACTTTCCCACATTCTTTACTACAGCCTTATTCTAAAATGTATTAAATATATTTTTTCCCTCATTAATCTACACACGATACCCCATAATGACAAAGCGAAAACAGGTTTTTAGAAATGTTTGCAAATGTATTTAAAATAAAAAAGTATTCAGACCCTTAGCTATGAGACTCGAAATTGAGCTTAAGTGCATCCTCTTTCCATTGATCATTGTTGAGATGTTTCTAAAACGTTGGAGTCCAACTGTGATAAATTGATTGGATATGATTTGGAAAGGCACACTGAGCAATAGGGGGAGAAGGGCCTTGGTCAGGGAGGTGACCAAGAACCTGATGGACACTTTGACAGAGCTCCAGAGCTCCTCTGTGGAGATGGGAAAACTTTCCATAAGGACAACCATCTCTGCAGCACTTCACAAACCAGGCCTTTATGGTAGAGTGGCCAGACAGATGCCACTTCTCAGTAAAAGGCACATGACAGCCCGCTTGGAGTCCTGAAAATAGCTGTGCAGCGACACTCCCATCCAACCTGACAGAGCCTGAGAGGATCTGCAGAGAAGAATGTGAGAAACTCCCCAAATACAGGTGTGCCAAGTTTGTAGCTTAATACCCAAAAAGACTAGAGGCTGTAATCTCTGCCAAAGGTGCTTCAACAAAGTTATGAGTAAAGGGTCTAAATACTTATGTAAATGTGTTTTCTTATTTTGCTAATACTGCTAAAAAACTTTTTTTGCTGTCTCATTATTGTCACACCCTGATCTGTTTCACCTGTCCTTGGTGATTGTCTCCACCCCCCTCCAGGTGTCTCCATCTTCCTCATTATCCCCAGTGTATTTCTACCTGTGTTCTCTGTTTGTCTGTTGCCAGTTCGTTTTGTTCGTCAAGCCTACCAGCGATTTCCCTCTGCTCCTGTCTTGCTATAGTTCCTGTTTTCTAGTTCTCCCGGTTTTGACCATTCTATCCTCTCCTGACCCTGACCCTGAGCCTGAGCCTGAGCCTGAGCCTACCTTGCCCCACCACTCTGGCTTATTGACCTCTGCCTGTTCTGACCCTGAGACTGCCTGCCTTTCTGGACCTTTGAACCCTGTCTGGATTACTGACCTCTGCCTGCCTTGACCTGTCGTTTTGCCTGCCCCTGTGCTAGTTATACAGATATAGTAATGTGTTACTTCGACATTGTCTGCGCCGTGGTCTGACCTGAAACGTGATAATTATGGGTTATTGTGTGTAGATTGATGAGGAAGAAAAACAATTTAACCCATTTTAGAATAAGGCTGTAACGTAACAAAATGTGGAAAAAGTCAAGGGGTCTGAATACTTTCTGAATGCAGTGTATATCCGTGTTTTGTCTCAATCCACTGCATCCACCTATTTCGGCCTTCAGGATCTGCGGTGGAAGGTGGCCGAGCTATAGCGGTGTCATACCATGAGACATCCCGAAAATCGGTCTTCTCAAGAAAACATCTGTAGCGTCCGAACTAGGATGAGACTCTCACGAACACGATGTTGTTATCCGTTTTGCTTTACGACCCCCACATGTGTCATGGGACTCATCTGAAGTTGGTACCGCTGATGTGCCAACTTCTGTCTTTAGCGTCCGATCCGTTTGGGCTACAAACTAATATGACCCCACTATGGAAAGGGAAGATTCTCACGAACACGATCAGTGTCATGGGACTCGTCTGAAGGTAAAAATGTATGGAAGTATGGATGTAGTTTTGTGCCAACAAAAAAAAGAGGTTATATATGTGTCCAAAAAACACAAATACTTCATTAGCTTTCTTATATCTCCGAGATATAGGAAAGACACTTCAAAACCTAATTCCTTATGATTTATTTTTTGACTTTCTGTTTTGCCTTTTTTTCTATACCAACAGGGGTCATAAAACTCTATATCAAATAGCTAAATTATATATGGTATGACCATCTTAAAACAAATGTATATGTTAGCTTAGTAGACTTTTAGAGGTTAAAATTGCTTTCCTCCAATCCCAAATCATAACTCACTTTTCCTGGGTATTGTAAAATGTATTCTAACTTCAAGGCAGTTTTCCATACCTTTGTCGTGTTTCTGGACAAGCCTACAGCGATGTAGCCGCTGGACACTCCTCGTAGCTGGAAGGAGAAGGTCTGTCCCGAGTTCTTCTTGGTGGAGACGAAGAAACACGAACCAGCCACGGCCGGGTCACAGTTTGACGGCTCAGCAGCACAGAACTGATTCTTTCCACAATCCGCCCTTGAGATGTTTTCCTGTGTATGAAGAGTCCCTCATTAGTTGCTGTTGTGTTTGTCATTCATTTTACCTTAAAGGGTCAATATTCAACTGATACAAACATTTTGGGACTTTTCAATCAATGATATTGATTCTTGATGAATATAACTTATAAATGCCTCACAATTTTAATTCAACTGTGGTACCCCAGCAGAACCCAACATATAGGCTAAGCTTGTTTTACTCCGTTGTTTGACACATTGTTGTAAAGTGTTTTTTGGACCTACATAAATCCTATGTGAGAGAGTGCAGTATATGAGTGTGGTTGAAACTCCCAAACAGGCACTCTATTGCTTACTTCCTGTTTCCATTTCAGTCTGTGTTTATCGTTGAGATAATAAAGAGATAAGATTCGAGAGGGAAATAGTGATAGTTGAGAGGAAAAACAGAAAGACTCAGAGAAAATTTTTTTTTTTTTTTGTCTGAGACTGTGAGACATGTAGCCTAGGCAACTCACCCTGAGAGCTGAGACGGTTTGTGCCATTGAAGCATTGGGTGCCATTGAAGCATTGGGTGCCATTGAAGCATTGGGTGCCATTGTAGTGTTGAGTGCCATTGTAGTGTTGGGTGCCATTGTAGTGTTGGGTGCCATTGTAGTGTTGAGTGCCATTGTAGTGTTGGGTGCCATTGTAGTGTTGAGTGCCATTGTATTGTTTGGTGCCATTGTAGTGTTGAGTGCCATTGTAGTGTTTGGTGCCATTGTAGTGTTGAGTGCCATTGTAGTGTTGGGTGCCATTGTAGTGTTGAGTGCCATTGTAGTGTTGGGTGCCATTGTAGTGTTGAGTGCCATTGTAGTGTTGGGTGCCATTGTAGTGTTGGTTGCCATTGTAGCGTTGTCCACTGCCTCGGCTCCCATCGCCATGTAGGCTATTACCATGACGACTGCGATCATTATCAGTCTGCTGCTATTGTCCATTCCTGATACAGTAACAGAGATCCAGGTGATTAGGATATGTAATAATAATTATTATTAATAACAAGGACAGCTACAATTAAACATTTACAAGTGTAATCATCAACAGTCGGATGCAATGCACCAATCATGCTTTAGCTTCCATTTATAAGGTTGCACATGTTGATAATGATACTAAACCTATTTCAAAAGTTTTGAGTTGTATTAATGGGAATATAAAACGATCATACCAGTTTGAATAAAGACATTAACCCCTAGGGGATCGGTGTCCCTTATACGGGACGTTTGCTGCTCAATATGTGATATATGACTAGAATGGTGTTGTAAACAACAGCCAACTTTCCCGGGACATAGACATGTCTTATATGGGCAGAAAGCGTACGTTGTTGTTAATCGTAACTGCAGTGTCCAATTTACAGTAGCTATTACAGCTAGAAAATACCATGCTATTGTTTGAGGATAGTGCACAACAACAAACAACTTTCATCACGGCTAATGGTTTGGTACATTCACTTCTGAAAGTAAATAATGTACTTAAATTCAGTAATCCTGTCCTGATTTGTCATCCTGAGGGTCCCAGATATAAAATGTAGTGTAGTTTTGTTTGAAAAATCTGTTTTTATATTCAAATGTAGGAACTGGGTTCTACAGTTTGACCTCTGGCTCCACACCCACCCCGCCTGGACATCTAGATGTGTGAAAGTTAGTGTCTTTTCTGTAGGGAAGCTAATGATCCGTCATGTATGAGGAGTGTGACAATTACAATTTTGTATTACCGTAGCATTTTTGTATGTTCTCTATAGTTATGTACTTGAAAACCAATTCAAAAACTCCTGGCAGACTTATTGTGTAGTGATGTAACTCTTCACTGGATCAGTATGAAACTTTGCACACACACTGCTGCCATCTGGTGAACAACGTCTAAATTACATTTAGAATCCAACATCACTGTCTGGCCTTTCTCTTGCATTTCAAAGATGATGCAACAACAACAAAAAAATAAAAGAAAACACATGTATTTGTTGTTTGTATTATCTTTTACCAGATCTAATGTGTTATTAGTTATTATTCTCCCACATTAATTTCAAATTTCCACAAACTTCAAAACGTTTTCTTTCAAATGATATCAAGAATACGCCAATCCTTGCTTCAGGCCCTGAGCTACAGGCAGTTAGATTTGGGTATGTCATTATAGGCAAAACATTTTTTTTAAAAAGGGTCCGATCCTTAAGTTAACATACATTGGTCAATGAAGATCCCATGACACTTATCGTAAGAGTAGGGGTGTTAACCCCAGTGTTCTGGCTAAATTTCCTATCTGGCCCTCATAACATCATGGCCGCCTAATCGTTCCCAGCTTCCAATTGGCTCATTCATCCCTCCTCCTCTCCCCTGTAACTATTCCCCAGGTCGTTGCTGCAAATGAGAATGTGTTCTCAGTCAACCTAACTGGTAAAAATAAGGGTAAAAATACCAGTGAATAGGCCTGTAATCATTGTGGTAATTGGACATTAATTATTAATATCATTGGTGGTGAATTCGACAACAACAAAACACTGCATAGTGAATGGGTTAGCTTGTTGAATTAAGACTAGACTGTTATTGTTTTCACATTATTAATTAGTAGCCTAGATCCACTAATTGAATTAAATGATGTGACAAAAACAACGAAAAAGTCCATAGGCTATTCTAGGGAGAAAAGGTTTATAAGTTATAATCTGATAGTGTTTATCAAGCTAACCAGCTCCAAATAAAAAAAACAAGCATATGCCAGTGCTGAGAATTGCCCTCCAAGCAGTGAAACGTAATACAATTCGATTTAAAAATTAGTTGTTGTTTTTAAATATCTGTACACACACATAACAAAGACCACGCATACACGATTAGATAAAAGTGACGGAAACCTTACCTGTGATTTTGTGACTTGGAAGTAAAAAGCGTTGCACTACTCCTTAAACAAGTTGTCCTCACAGCTACTGTTTATCCAGCTATACAGTAAAAGTAAGAGGTGAGCTTGAGAAGGAGATGCTGTCAATCACCCGCTATTTAAACAGCATTTGCGAGTGGAGGAGGGACAAAGATTCTCTCCTCAGGTGTTGCCTTTCGGGGAGGGTGTACTGAGTGGAAACAATTGTTGGGCCTACCCCTGATACACGGACAATGGATTGTGTCGAGTCACTGCACCCTTTTCAAGGATCCAATTTCTTCTATTCCCCTTGTGTATTAAATATGCTTGGAAAACATATTGCAAAGAAAAGGAAATAATAATAATAATAATAATAATAATAATAATATAATTAAGTTAGAAACCAATAGATACAATCTAGGCCTAAATATAACACCAGTTTTGGCGAAGGAAAAAAATATATACCGGCTTGAGTTTCAATGGCCCAATTGAAAACATATAAGCTGTCTGAAGTTGACAGCAGTTTATGTGTGGGACCACCCATACACAGAATGTAAGCACGCTTAGGATAAAAGGGTCTGCTAAATTGCATTTATTAACAAGCCAGATAAAGAAAGTGCAATATTGTGAACTTAGTTATGTGTGTACTATAAAATAGCCTACTTGTTGCAAATATATTTCGTATTAGTTTTTGATACTGCCATGGATTATATTGTCCAACCAATCTGGCGTCACTTTATGTGTTTAACGAGACAAATGTCATGTGAGACACACACACACACACACACACACACACACACACACACACACACACACACACACACACACACACACACACACACACACACACACACACACACACACACACACACAAGAACTGGTCCATCCTCTGGGAAATGCCCAGTCAATCTCCTAGCTGATTTCTCTGAATTTCACTATTGTGTGATTTAATAGCTCCTCCCCCCAACAAAGCTATAGTTACTGTATTTAACTGTAACGAACAGCGACATCAGATTCCACAGACCAGACAAGACTTAGAGGGCACGCTATAACTTTAAATAACTGAAATTAAAAGTGCTGATTATTTCTTTTTAACTTAAAGAAAAAATCTAGATAGACTCCATTGTAAATGTTGTATTACAAGTGTGTTACCAAGAAGGGCACAACCAAAACAACAAAACTAATCAAAAGGTTTTATTTTTCATCAAATCTTTAGTTGAATACATCAACTTTTCTGAACTAATCAACGGTTTGACGGCAAACCTTGGTCAGCGTTGGAACTCTCCAATATGGTCTCTTCTACTGTGACGTCATCAAACCTCTCATTGCCCAATATCACTTCATTCTCCAATTCCGTATCAGAAGATCATATCAACATCTTATCTAAAGTGAACTGGAATGTTATATCAGTAGTGTACATACCTACCTAAGCTATGCATTGTGTCTCTCATTTGTAATTTCCTATAAACAGGTGTTGATTCACTCACTTGACAATCAGATGTGAGTGAAAGTGAGTAGTCGTGCATGTCTTGTAATGTAGAGAAAGTTAAGTTATTTCAACATTATTAAGAACAAAATGACACTGTTATAGACAATAAAGGCAATCCCAGCAAGTGTCCGTAATTCACTGTAAGTAGCGTTAAGAAATCTTTCCACACCACAACTTTTCCCACGCACCTCAAGTCTTGGGATCTTAACTGCAAGGGGTGAAACCAACTCCGCACGCATGAACACACGCGCACACGTGCACACTCTCTGACAACACACAGCGTTAGCGTGTATGTGTAAAGTCAAATCATATTTATTGACCATCTCATTTTGAGGAGACAGACAACAGATCCGTGTGACTAAGGAGGAGTGTGTTTTCTTTTCAGATGTTAGCAAACAGAATAAAACCATGAGGGTGTTCAAACCTGTTTATCTGCTCTGAGCGGGAATAATTATCTGCTTCTTCTCCAGAATAACTAACATAGGGTAGCTTTTTTTGACATTCCTAAATTGGCGTTTATCTGAGCATTTGTTGGTATTTGAGCCAATAAGTTGTTAAACTAGTGGAAATTCTGATGGGCAGAAAAACAGGTGACTTTAGAGCACTGTTAAAAACAGGTTGCATTCTGAAGAATTCAAAGCAATCGGCAGTACAAACAGTAACAAAAGATGCCTCCCCGCCTCTGGTTCGTTAAAAAGCTGAGGGATGGGCCTGGAGAAATGTAACCACTCTCAAATTCATAGACAGAGCTATGTATACAAGGACTGACCATCCATGATATCCAAATTATAGTTTTAACCATGTTTTGAGGATATGTTTGGATTTTCTTTGTTTAGGTTCTGATGGTACACAACAGTTGAACTAAGCTAATGAGGCATTTATAAGTTATATTCTTCAAGAATCAATTGGTCTATATATTCAATTTATGTCCGAAAATGGATTGCACCTATAAACTGAATTGAAAAAGGCTTTTACAAGAAAATATTTTTCCCACCAGAGATGTCTTTCCATCAAATTGACATGGGCATACAAACAGACAATGAAAGCTCTTACAATATTCGATGATTACATTTCTAGGTTATAGGCTACATGTGCACCACCGTGTCAGAACAGTAGGTGAAATTAAGAGGTGAAAATAGACCAAATTATTAGGGTGAGGCACATGGGCTACTAACAGCTTACTACACAACATACACTTAGTATTACTTTCTTCGTTGTTGTGATATGCTCTGTTGAACAGGAAGGTGGCACGGTGGTCCTTTGTTGGCAAATATTGTCATCAAAGAAAGAGAAAGATGCTGGATTCACAAATCCGAGTTGAATGACTGTTCAAAACGTATTTTCCCAGTTTGAGCTTGTTTATTCCCGACTTCCCAGTTGCAATGCTTGCAGTTAGCTACTGTCACCGATTCTTTTCAAACCACTCATTGTTGAATTTGCGATTTCCAAATTGTTGTGTAATGTTTATGTCCAATGGCCGATGAGTACCGATACATTTTATCTATAATTTCTCTTCATTATTTCTCTTCATATGACAAGGATTAGCCAGTAGACTTGATTCATGATGATGACTGCTAGCTAAGATTGTGAAAGTAAGATGTTGACATGGTCAGTCCAATCAAAGCTACTGTACATATATAGTGATTTGACCTTGAGCCTTCTTGGAAGGGCACTTGTAATATAACTCTATGGCAGGTCCCAAAGGGCTGAAAGTTTGGATGTCTACTCTTGCTAAGGACTTAAACTTGGTGAGTGACATATGGGACTCAAAACAGGTGGGGCTCCACCTTCCCCGAATGATTATTATATCAATATTTACGCATAAAGGCATTTTGACCACCCTTTCTTGTATCATTAATTTAACCAACACAAAAAGATCCAACCATGTCGACCGAAGAAATGATTTGTCAGCATTTATAAAAATGTATCCATTTTATTTATATGATATGACTTTACTCACATAAAAACTGTGGATAGAAACATGGTTAGCGTCAAAGAAGAGGAGTGTTTTCCTTTCAGTGTATTGTTCAAACAGAATGGCAGCCTGAGGTATTTCAACCCTGTCTAGCTGTTTGGAGTGGATACAGTAGGCTATGTCATCATGGTTCATCGAGCAGTTTACCTAGGTTTGTGGGAGTTCTGAGGGACAAAAAAACAGCGGTACTTTAGACTTCCTACTTTAGAACACATAGGGCCGTTTAAAAACATATACAGATTGTCCAAAGAATTCTGAAGAATTTATTGAAGATCATTTAAAGAGAGCCAATTCATGACTGGTTTCCTGGCTGGTGCGTAATAACGGGACGAGGCGCAGAGCTGTGGTGGAGCGACATTCCTTTTATTTAACGGTATAAAATACACAACAAACCGAAAACAAAGGAGAGGTAGCAACCGTGAACTGAGTGAATATCACACAACGAATATACACATACAAGAACCCACACCCAGGTGAAACACAGTGAAATCTAAATAGAATCCCCAATTAGAGACAACACAAGACAGCTGCCTCTAATTGGGGATCAACTCAAACCCAACAACCACCCTGTGATTGTCAGGACCTGACTGTGGCCATCCCACTTCCCCTAGAGAGAGTCAGAGACTTGGCCTCAGTCAGGCCCTTACAGTACCCCCCCCCCCCTAAGGCGTGGGCTCCCGACCAAAAACACACAGTCCTAACACAAACAACAAAAACTAAAAAAAGAGAGGGGGGAAAGAGCGGAGTACTGGGGAGGTTGTTGGTGGGGGCTCCGGCTCTGGCTTCGGGCATGACGCAGGCATTGAAGGCAGCTCCCTCCCTGCCTCCGCGTTACAAGCCCGATCCTGTCCGGAACCCGGCGTATTGGACACCCCCTCAGTACTCCCGCGATGCACCAAGTCCTGTCTGGACCCTGGTGTGGGAGAACCCGACTCTGGAGAGGGGCTGACGACCACCCCAGGAATGGGCACCGGTGAATCGGACTGCTCCGATGCTGGAGCGGGGCAGACGACCGGTCCCGGACTGGGTACCGGTGGAGCGGACTGCTCTGGCGCTGGCGCTGGCATGGGACTGAATGCCGTACCCAACCTGGGCACAGACGCAGAGGAGAGTTCCAGCCTCGTTGCTGTGCTGGCTACCGGCCCCGGACCGGGCACTGGCACGCTAAGGAGCTCTGCTCCATAGCGGGACTGCACTGCGTGCCCATCCTGGGCACCAGCACGCTGAGGAGCGCCGACTCCCCAGCGGGACTGCACACTGTGCCCAGCCTGGGCACCAGCGCAGCGAAGCTCTCCCACCACGTAGCTATGCTGGCTACCGATGGAGCAGACTGCTCCGGACTCTGGACCGTCACGGGAGGCTCCGGACTCTGAACTGTCACGAGAGGCTCCGTACTCTGGACCGTCACGGGAGGCTCCGTACTCTGGACCGTCACGGGAGGCTCCGGGCTCTGGGCCGTAGCTGGAGGCTCCGGGGTGTGGACCGTCGCTGGAGGCTCCTGGCTGTGGGACATAGCTAGGGGCACCGGGCTGTGGGCCGTAGCTGGAGACTCCGGGCTGTGGAGGTGCACCGGTGGTCTGGTGCGAGGAGCAGGCACGGGCCGTACCGGGCTGTGGAGGCACACCCGTGGTCGGTGCGAGGAGCAGGCACGGACCATACCGGACTGTGGATGCGCACCGGTGGTTTAGTGCGCGGAGCCGGCACGGGCCGTACCTGACTGGAAACTGGCGCTGGAGGCACCGGACTGGGAATCAGCGCTGGAGATCTCTGACTGCCCAAGTCGTCCTCTCTCCACCGCCAATCCCCATCCTGTGAGAGCTCCTCCGGGAGCCCCCACAAGTAAGGGAACAGGTCGTCCAATATGTACTCCCGCACCCATGGCTGTAGAGGCTCCTCCTGGAACCCCCCAAAAACAGCTGGCCTCAGTCAGGCCCTTACACTGACTCACCTACAGTATTTAATCTCACCATCCATGGTTTCTCGAAAAAAGCAAAACGTTTTGCCTTAAAGGTCTAAGATTCGGTTGACTGTATTGTTGATGAGGGGACCGTTTGTGTTTGTTTCTGTTATTCTGATACTTCCATGTAGGTCTACAACCATTTACTGCCATTCTATGTTTTCTGATTCTATATAAAATGTATTTGGAGAGGGGTTGGTTGTTTAGCAACAAAACCGACACATACGCAACTATGGGGCAAAACAGACAAGGTTGGCATCAGTCAAAACACCTCAAAACAAGACATAGTATCAAGAACAACATAAAACTAGCTGAAATGATCCACCTACGATTCTCCTGGCAGCTTTTTGCCATAGTTGCTAGCTATTTGGTCATCTAGAATGACAATAACGCACAGACTTCTACCCCATTGAATCGCGCTCATCGTTTTCCGGGATGTCAACTAACCCGTCTATTACTCAGTCCCTAAACCTAACCCTAACCTTGCTTATTGTCCACAAGTCAATTTAACTCTAACCCTAGCAATTACCCTAGCTTCATGTCCACATCCCAGCTCAGGAAGTTCCCAAAGTAAGTATGCTGATTACATTTTTATATTGGCAGGGATTGATGACCCTAACCCTATACCCTACAGCCTCAACCCTAACACTAAACCCTAACCCTAGCTTCATGTCCACACCCCAGCTCAGGAAGTTCCCAAAGTAAGTTTGCTGATTAAATTTTTTTATTGGCAGGGATTGACATTAAAGTCTGAAAGGCACTTGAAGTCCGAAGTATTGTTTGGTTGACCTAAGATTATGATCACTTGCCCAAAAATGGAAATTAGCTATTTATATACAGAAGTGCCATATATTGCCTGCCTTTCACCTACACATACACTCTTAGAAAAAAAGTTGCTATCTGAAACCTGAACGGGTTCTTCGGCTGTCCCCATGGGAGAACCATTTTTTTGTTCCATGTAGAACCCTTTACACAAACTTGAAACTTTCACTTAAACAATGGTCAGAACCAGAAAGATCAGTGTTAGGCTACTCACATTCTTTGCTTGTGGGTTGTTTTCATAACAAAAAGCCTAATGGGGCAACAGCAAAGCAGGCTCAACTTGCACGACTGCTCGGTCCACTTGCACCAGGCAATAGGGCAAGTTACTCATCAGCAGAAACAATAACAAAGTGGTCTCCCTGCCCGGTTTCAGTAAAGGGATGGGGCTGGAGAAATGTGTGAAAATGTAGCAAATTGTTATTATTTCTTTCACTGATCTTATAGAACCACTGAACATGCCGATTGGATTTCAGTCTTGGAGGTGTGTTTCCTGACCAATTCCACGTTTGGTTAATGATGTTTGTATCCCATGAGACACTGTAGTTGATCTTAAAGAGCCCACTGAACAGGGCAATTAGCAGTTGTGTTTTATTTTTCAAATGTGACGTGCTGTCTTATGTAAACCGATGGAGCTGCTGGGCAGGTTTGAATCACTTTCTATGCTATTGAATAGAGAGCAATCACCACAGCTGTTCACCCCATCTTAGTGGGCAAATGGACATCATCAAATTAGAGCCCAACCTTCAACTACCCAGTTTGTGACGCACGGATGTTCCAAATGCTGTCGCTCTTTGACTTTCTTTGTACATAATGTTTCCTTCATCGGTTTCTATGACCGAAAATATTCTGTTTCTCTGAGACTTAACTGAACACGGACAATAAACATCCAGCTGGTTTTTCTCTGCATCGGCAGAACGGCAGCATCAGGTAAGGTTAGGGGGCTGGTGATACTTTGGTAATTGTTTCCTTAGTCCATTGTTGACATAGTCCCAAATATTTTAGCTTTTTCAGCACTCAGGTTTTCAAGATATGTGCCTTTCAAAATAATTTTGTATTTTGAAAGTTACATAACTTGAAAACTTGATTGCCGACAAGCAAAAATATTTGGGACTATGTCAACAATGGACTAAGGAAACAAATTCCTAAAGTTTTTGGGTGGAGTTTTCCTTTAAGGAAGTCTCAAGGTTGTGCTCGCCTGAGTAAGAATACCTCATGATGAGCTGTAGACCATACTATTTCCGTAGCTGTTTTGCCACCACAAACTGATGCTGGCACTAAGACAGCACTCAATGAGCCGTATAGGGCCATAAGCAAACAAGAACATTCTCATCCAGAGGTGGCGCTCCTAATGGCAGGTGATTTTAATACTGGAAAACTGAAACTGAATTTCTACCAGCATGTCACCCGTGCAAATAGAGTCGAAAAACCTCTAGCTCACCTTTACTCTACACACAGAGACGCATACAAACCTCTCACTCGCCTTCCATTTAACAAATGTGACCATAACTCTATCCTTCTGATTTCTGCTGACAAGCAAAAAACTCAAACAGGAAGGACCAGTGACGCACTCAATATGGAAGTGGGCCAATGAAGGCAAGCTAAGCTACAGGACTGTTTCGCTAGCACAGACTGCAATATATTCCGGGACTCGATTTTGGCATCAGGACCCACTCCAATTCGCATACCGCCCCAACAGATCCACATATGACGCAATCTCTATTCTCTATTCAACTGGATCCTGGCCTTCGTGAAGGGATGCCAGGTGGTGAGGGTAGGCAACAACACATCCGCCACTCTGACCCTCAACACGGGGCTCCTCAGGGGTGCGTGCTTAGTCCCCTCCTGTACTCCCTGTTCACCCACGACTGTGTGGCTGAGCACAAATCCAACACCATCATTAAGTTTTCTGACGATGCGAAGGTGGTAGCCCTGATCACCGATGAGACAGCCTATAGGGAGGAGGTCAGAGACATGTGGTGCCAGGATAAAAACCTCTTCCTCAATGTCAGCAAAACAAAGGAGCTGATCATGGACTACAGGAAACAACGGGCTGAGCACACCCCCTTTCACATCTACAGGGCTGTGGTGGAGCGGGTCGAGAGCTCTGTGTCCACATCATTAAGGATCTATCATGGTCCAAACACACCAACACAGTCATAAAGAGGGCACGCCTCTTCTTCCTCAGGAGGGTAAAAAGATTTGGCATGGGTCCTCAGAGCCTCAAAAAGTTCAGCAGCTGCACCGTCGAGAGCATATTGACTGGCTGCATCACTGCTTGGTATGGCAACTGCTTTGCATCCGACCGCAAGCCACGACAGAGGGTAGTGCGTACGGCCCAGTACATCACTGGGGCTGAACTCCCTGCTATCCAGGACCTCTATACCATGCATTGTCAGAGGAAGGCCCTAAAAAGCCACCCAAGTCATAGACTTCTGTAAACCGATGGAGCGGTTCTCTCTGCTAACGCACGGCAAGTGGTACCGATGCACCAAGTCTGGAACCAACAGGACACTGATCAGCTTCTACCCCAAGCCATAAGACTGCTAAATAGTTCAAATAGCTACCCGGACTATCTGAATGGACCCTTTTTGCACAACCTTTTTGACTCATCACATATGTTGCTGCTACAGATAGATAGATAGATAGATAGATAGATAGATAGATAGATAGATAGATAGATAGATAGATAGATAGATAGATAGATAGATAGATAGATAGATAGATAGATAGATAGATAGATAGATAGATAGATAGATAGATAATCTACTATACTTAACAATCTGTCACTTTATGCCTAGTTATACTGTATGTACATAGCTACCTCAATTACCTCGTACCCATGCACATTGACTCGGTACTGGTACCCCTTGTATATAGCAAGTTATTGTTACACATTGTGTATCTATTGTTTCATTTTTCTATTATTTCTCTATTTTCTTTCGCTCTGCATTGTTGGGAAGGGCCCGTTAGTAAGCATTTCACACGAGGCATTTCTAAGTAGTATTTTTCAAGAATCAATGGGTACATATCATTAAGTTATCATTCCAAAAATGGATGTAGCAACTGCTGATTGTCCCTTTAATGTCAATCCCTGTATTGGTATATATATATATATATATATATATATATATATATATATATATATATATATATATATATATATATATATATATATATATATATATATATATTTCGCTAAGGTGTATGTAAACTTCCGACTTCAACTGTGTGTGTATATACAGTGGGGAGAACAAGTATTTGATACACTGCCGATTTTGCAGGTTTTCCTACTTACAAAGCATGTAGAGGTCTGTAATTTTACATTGTATGATTTTTAAATAATTAATTTGCATTTTATTGCATGACATAAGTATTTGATCACCTACCAACCAGTAAGAATTCCGGCTCTCACAGACCTGTTCGTTTTTCTTTAAGAAGCCCTCCTGTTCTCCACTCATTACCTGTATTAACTGCACCTGTTTGAACTCGTTACCTGTATAAAAGACACCTGTCCACACACTCAATCAAACAGACTCCAACCTCTCCACAATGGCCAAGACCAGAGAGCTGTGTAAGGACATCAGGGATAAAATTGTAGACCTGCACAAGGCTGGGATGGGCTACAGGACAATAGGCAAGCAGCTTGGTGAGAAGGCAACTACTGTTGGCGCAATTATTAGAAAATGGAAGAAGTTCAAGATGACGGTCAATCTCCCTCGGTCTGGGGCACCATGCAAGATCTCACCTCGTGGGGCATCAATGATCATGAGGAAGGTGAGGGATCAGCCCAGAACTACACGGCAGGACCTGGTCAATGACCTGAAGAGAGCTGGGACCACAGTCTCAAAGAAAACCATTAGTAACACACTACGCCGTCATGGATTAAAATCCGGCAGCGCACGCAACGTCCCCCTGCTCAAGCCAGCGCATGTCCAGGCCCATCTGAAGTTTGCCAATGACCATCTGGATGATCCAGAGGAGGAATGGGAGAAGGTCATGTGGTCTGATGAGTTTGGAGGAAGAAGAAGGATGAGTACAACCCCAAGAACACCATCCCAACCGTGAAGCATGGAGGTGGAAACATAATTCTTTGGGGATGCTTTTCTGCAAAGGGGACAGGACGACTGCACCGTATTGAGGGGAGGATGGATGGGGCCATGTATCGCGAGATCTTGGCCAACAACCTCCTTCCCTCAGTAAGAGCATTGAAGATGGGTCGTGGCTGGGTCTTCCAGCATGACAACGACCCGAAACACACAGCCAGGGCAACTAAGTAGTGGCTCCGTAAGAAGCATCTCAAGGTCCTGGAGTGGCCTAGCCAGTCTCCAGACCTGAACCCAATAGAAAATGTTTGGAGGGAGCTGAAAGTCCGTATTGCCCAGCGACAGCCCCGAAACCTGAAGGATCTGGAGAAGGTCTGTATGGAGGAGAGGGCCAAAATCCCTGCTGAACTACAGGAAACGTATGATCTCTGTAATTGCAAACAAAGGTTTCTGTACCAAATATTAAGTTCTGCTTTTCTGATGTATCAAATACTTATGTCATGCAATAAAATGCGAATTAATTACTTAAAAATCATACAATGTGATTTTCTGGATTTTTGTTTTAGATTCCGTCTCTCACAGTTGAAGTGTACCTATGATAGTGTGTAAGTGGGAAAACCTGCAAAATCGGCAGTGTATCAAATACTTGTTCTCCCCACTGTAGTTGAAGTTGGAAGTTTACATACACCTTAGCCAAATAAATTTAAACTCAATTTTTCACAATTCCTGACATTTAATCTTAGTATTTTTGTCCCTGTATTTACTGAGCTGCACTAAATCAAATCCCTAACAATGTCATTTGGTACATTCATGAAGTATCAAATGTTGAATCTTATCACGACTTAGTCATATCCTTGACCCACATTGGTAGGGAAGAACACCATTACGAAACAAATCTATCTTACGCTACTACACAATTACTTTTCACACAATAGCCTATAATCTAACACACAGCAGATATGTACAACCGACTGTTTGTACTAATCAGTCTTTGCGACAATAAGCAACCACTGCAGTTAGCCTAGCAGTTAGGGTGTTGGGCCAGTAGCCAAAAAGTCTCTAGGTCGAATCCCTGAGCCGACAACGTGAAACAGCTGGTCATGTGTCCTTTAGCAAGGCGCTTCATTTTAATTGCTCCAGGGTTGACGTTGATAACAGTGGTCCTTGATAGCTCAGTTGTAACGCCAGAGTAGTGGGTTTGATTCCTAGGACCACCCATACAGTCTATGTCACGGATAGAGCAGGTGTTTAATGTATTGTGCACTCAGTGTGTATATTAATTTAAACCTATATAGATGTAATCTTGAAGCTGCAACATCTAAGTCTGAAATGTTCATTTATCACACTCAATCAAACCCCATACCTGTAAAAAAGCAGCGCCCCCTTCCTGTGTCAGAAAGAAACACATCGTCGTCATACTGTAGGTTAGTTGGTACATTCCTTCACTGATCAGATTCTTTTGACTCAAACTAGACGTGCGTCTCTAGTGGTGTTAAATGATAACACACCATTTTCATATTTATTTTTTTAAACACATTGAAGCGTTAATATTCTTTGGGAAAGATCACAAATTTAAAAAAGCATTCAATATTCTGGTCTGACAGGAAACAAAACAAAAATTCTAATTAAGTGAGAAACCCTTTATTACCAAGTTGGGATAAATTGTTTCTCAAATAGTCTCATATCTATTGGTATAAATATCAAAAATGTTATCTAAAATATTACAATACAAATAAATCATAAAAAAATATATTACTATTCAACTACATAAAAAAATATATATATATATATATATATATATTTCACAGCTGGGGAAAGTGGGGTAAGTTGGGCCACCCCTTGTTTCTACGAAAACTATACACACAATTAATCATGTGACAAATACTTAGGAAAAGGACCGAATTTCATGGAGTCTTCGGAAGAACACACATGGAAAAAGGGGTAAACAACTTAGGTCCAAAAAACTGATTTTCATAAAGTCAAATTAATTTGTGTTATAGGTTTCATCCAGTGGTGGAAAAAGTACCCAATTGTCATACTTGAGTAAAAGTAAAGATACCTTAATAGAAAATGACTAGTAAAAGTGAAAGTCACCCAGTAAAATACTACTTGAGTAAAAGTCTAAAAGGTATTTGGTTTTAAATATACTTAAGTATCAAAAGTAAATGTAATTGCTAAAATGTACTTGAGTATCAAAAGTACAAGTATAAATCATTTCAAATTCCTTATATTAAGCAAAGCAGATATCCACATTTTCTATTTTCTATTTTTATTTACGGATAGCCAGGGGCATGCTCCAACTCAGACATAATTTACAAACTAAGCATGTATTTAGTGAGTCCCCCAGAACAGAGGCAGTAGGTATGACCAGCGATGTTCTGTTGGTAAATGTGTGAATTAGACCCTTTTCAAATCAAATCAAATCCAATTGTTTTGGTCACATACACGTTTAGCATATGTTAATGCCGGTTTAGCGAAATCCTTGTGCTTCTAGTTCCGACAGTGCAGTATATCTAACAGTAATATCTAGCAGTTACAAAACATATACCCAATACGCACAAAATGTAATGAGTACTTTTGGGTGTCAGGAAAAATGTATGGAGTAAAAAGTACATCATTTTCTTTAGGAATGTATTGAAGTAAAAGTAAAAGTTGTCAAAAATATAAATAGTAAAGTAAAGTACAGATACCCCAAAAAACTACTTAAGTAGTACGTTAAAGTATTTTTACTTAAGTACTTTAAACCACTGCTTGTATCTAAACCAAAGTAAATAGTTTTAGACATAATTTGGGGTCTTTATAAGCTACAATATGAAGTCTTAAACCTAGCATGAAAGTGCATCATTGTGTGGGCTAATAGTCAAAATGGTTGCTTTGGGGCAAATTGAGCCATTGGCTAATTAATAGACCCCATACAAATGATAATTGCATTGACAGTTTTATGCATAACAAGCATGAAAAATGCCTTCCTCAGTTGGGTTCATCCCCCTCTAGGCCACAACTTAAGTGTTTTCTTCCCAGGTGTAAAGAAGTATTATCACTGGGATATGAGGTTAAACCAGGGCCTGCTTTTAATAAGTACAAAGTGTTAGAAATGTGTCCATATGCTTACTTTGCCCCTATGTTCAATTTACCCCAAAAACAAGAGACCCCTTTTTTTTGACAAGCTGTTTTCAAAACTGTTATGTTTACAATGAATTCTGATTATTTCCAGGGATCCATGAAATATATGTAGATATCTTTGTTAGTAAGAATACAACATTTACCTTGACATAGTGATTCTGAATGTAAAAAAATGGCTCAACATACCCAACTCTCCCCTACTGACCAGTCATAAAATTTGCTAAATATATACATAGGAAGACTAGTGACACCATCAGTGTTATATTAAATAAGGCACTACATACTCAACTGAAGACTAGTGACACCATCAGTGTTATATTAAATAAGGCACTACATACTCAACTGAAGACTAGTGACACCATCAGTGTTATATTAAATAAGGCACTACATACTCAACTGAAGACTAGTGACACCATCAGTGTTATATTAAATAAGGCACTACATACTCAACTGAAGACTAGTGACACCATCAGTGTTATATTAAATAAGGCACTACATACTCAACTGAAGACTAGTGACACCATCAGTGTTATATTAAATAAGGCACTACATACTCAACTGAGCACTAGTGACACCATCAGTGTTATATTAAATAAGGCACTAAATAAATAAAATGGCAATTTGGCAAGGTTTGGCCACGTCAAAACATTCTAGGCACCTTTTTGGCTGAACATAGGACAGATAATAGGTATACTGCATGTAACTGGGTAGGTAACAAAAACAATTAGTCTACATTTTTGGTTTGGTTTCACAACCCCAAATTCCTTCACTCCCTCTCTTCCTTCACTCATTCTTCCAGCTGGGCCAGTTTATCTGGATCAGACTTGTACACCTCCTCCTCCTCTTCCTCCTCTTCCTCCTCCTCCTCCTCCTCCTCCACCTCCACCTCCACCACCTCGAACCCATCCATAGTTTTCTGCAGTTGCTCTTTGATGCGGTTGAGCTCCAACAGTCCATTCTGCAGATCCTTGCACACTTCCCTGATCTTTCCAGCGAACTCAGTCTTGGCTCCCTTGTTGAGCTCGATGGAGTCCTTGGCCAGGAAGAAGACATCCAGGGCCAGGAAGAGACCCGACATTACTCCTGTGGTAACACTCATCACCTAAAGAATTCAACAACAAGCAAATCAGCACATGGAGAACATCAAGAATTTAACCATTTGTGATCCATTTTAAATTGTCTGTTTCCATCCGTGATTTGTTTTCTTGTCTTTTCCTCTTACTTATTTTAAACCCAATCAGGGACGAACGATGCCAATCTAAGGACGGACGATGCCAATCTAGGGACGGACGATGCCAATCTAGGGACGGACGATGCCAATCTAGGGACGGACGATGCCAATCAGTGCCAGCTAAAGCATAATGGTGCAATGCATCTGACTGTCGATGATTCAATGTGTCAATGGTTTAATTGTATCTGTCCTAGGGATGTGACAAATTGAGAATTATATAATTTTTTTAATCAGTTTCCAATAAAAACGATAAGAACATTCCATGTGAAATCACGATGCAGCTGCGCTTGCCGGTCGACTCCCGGTGTTGAGTGTGGCAAAATATGATTCCGCTGGGATCGAGAAGTGTAAACAAGCGTTAACGGTAGGGTCAGTATCTTCTGGCAAGGTAATCTGTGTCTAGCAATGTCTTGTCTTGCATGGGTCGCAAATTCACCAAAGTAGCCTACAGTTTTCCTCTTCCTCTCTGGTTCTATTTAAATTACGCAACCTTCCCCAGGCCTTTATAGCCTATCGTCTAGTTAGGCTATAACACAGAAAATAATATTTTTGGTGATAACTGCACTGTGATTTAAATTTTTTGTGGGGCGTAAAATCTTTTTTTCTTAACGTTAAGTATCCCAATTTAGTTTACATATTCACACCACTAATCTGTCCCTAACAAATAATGTATTATTATCATCATCATCATCATCATCGTCATCATGTACCTGGGCTGCCTTGGCCGCTCCGCCTGCCACGTTGAGAACCTGCACGGTGTTGATCAGACTTTCTGTGTTGATTAGTAATGCCTTGCCGGCCCGGCCACCCTCCTTCATCACGTGTTTGACATTCTGGTTGAGGTATTTCTTAGAGATGCTGTCCACGTACTGGTCAAAGTTCCACTCCTCCAGGGTCTCCATACCAACCTGAGGTGGATTGAGAGAGATGGAGAAAAAGAGAGAAGGGAGAAACAAAAGGGAGAGTAAGAAATGAAGCAACAACAAGAAGTCAGAGGTCAAGACACCCAAACTACGCCTCCTCACCTCAGCTGCACACTCCTGGGTGAAGTTTCCCCTAGGCACAGATCTAGGATCAGCTTCCCCTCCTCCAATTCTAACCCTCACCATTAGTGGTGTAAATGCTAAACTTACTTAAGATCAGCATCTTGGGCAGAGGTAGGCAACTAGATTCAGCCGCGGGTCGATTTATACACTGCAAATTGACAGCTAAGCCCAAAATAGATTACATTTGAAAATAACAATGATATTTTTTATTTTTTTATTCATGGAAATACATGGGAACAGATTTCCTAAACTAAACTAATTTTTTCCTGAATTCCTGGTGTCTTTTTTTTTTTTACGGAAATGATAAAGATAGATAGTTTCGGCACGTGGGCCACATGTTGCCGACCCCTGATCTAGGGGCAACTCCATCCTACACCCACCTGCAAAAAGTCCAGACACTCTTTGATATCCTTCATCTCCTCCTGGTAATCCTGAATCATCTTCTCCACCTTCTTCCTGTCTGTGTTGGAGTGCACCGTATCGGTAATATTCGCAGAGGCTGACGCCACCCCGCCTGCCGTCGCAACGCCGATGCCCACCGCCGTGACGATGAGCGACGTTCCCATGGTGAACGGCGCCAAGATGAGTCCGGTGATAGTGGTGATGCTCCCGGCAACGCTGGCGACTCCACCCCCCACGCTGGCCTTCACAGTGTTCTTGTGGAAGCTGTCGGCGGCGTCGGCCAATGATAGGAGCTCTAGGATGCGTTGCTGTAAAGAGGCGCCACGCTGGTTGAAGAGGCGCACGAAGAGACGGGCCGCCATGAAGACGCGGTCCGCCACCGCCTCCACGGCCCTGAGAGAAGGAAGAGAAAGAGAGTGATGGAAAAAGGGAAGGAGAAATGAGAAAAGATGGAGAATAATGAGAGGGAGAGGCAGTAAGAACTTGTACACTTTTTCAAACAACAGTACCTTGCGAATCCTGGAGAAGTAAGCCTGATCTTACACTATAAATATTATTTCTCTGCGTTATGAAGTTCAGTTGGGTTCCCTAAAGGCGTTCCCTAACACACATTGTCTGAAATCGCACATTGACACTTTCTCTTAAAAACGACATAACCAATCGGTAAACGCATGAAAATACTTACATCTCTCTTTCATCCGCTTCAAAGGTGTTGGACTCATTCCACGTTTCCCAACCTAGGGGGCGCAGAAAGCTGTAGTTACTGTAAACAACGACGGTAGAACACACATACACACTGATGAAAAATAGTGCTCTATGCCAAACATACCCTCGACTGTTTTCCACCAATCCATAAGGCCTTCCTCATTCTAAGAATAAAATACTATTAGTCACATACACATAATGCAGTATGAATGCACAAACAAGGTATATCATTTATGCCCACCGCATATGTTGTAAAGTTATTTACAACATTTACAGTTATTTTGCAATGTAAGGCATACATGTGCAATAACCACCGTCCAGTAAGTTATGAAGTGTTATAACACGTCACAGGGCATGTGGTATACGTACATACATCCTTGCTGTCCAGTGAGTTTCCTTCACTAGGCACTGGCACTGCAGCCATCTCCAGTGTCATAGTGTTATAATGCGATATATACGGAATGTCATAGTGAGTTCAGAAGTATCATAATGCAACATAGTACATGTGATACATACATCCTCACTGTCCAATGGGTTTCCTTCACTAGGTACTGGCACTGCAGCCATCTCCCGTGTCTGGACCTCCACTATACCCGCCTGGGCTGTGGGCTGAGCATCAGTATTCTGTATGAAAATAAAGATAAATATTATTAAATTGCAATATTACTATTCATATGAAAATGAAGAAAGAACACCTAGAGGCATAACGAATACCAAAAGGAAGAGTGTGAAATATTTGGTTACTACTGCTCCATAGCCAAACAGGGTACCAGGGAATCCTTCGGATTCGGAATGTCTACCAGAGAGACAGACAAAACAGACGGAAACATCAGAGCACATGCCCTATGAAGAGGCCCTATGTAGATGATGTACTTAAATACGATGATAGTATTACAGTGTGGTACTTTGTGACAACTGCTGATGTAAAAAGGGCTTTTTAAAACCCATTTGATTGATTGTATAATATAATAGTATAGTATGATAAAAACAATTAAAAAATATATTTTCTTTACTTACCCCAGGTCTTTTCTTATTTTTTTGTGGCGGTGGATGTTCAATTTTCAGTGAAGACGTTGCGTCACTGTCTGTGTACCACACGGTCTGCAACAAGTCAAGGAGTAAGCTGATATTTTGGTAGACATTCCGTGCATTTTATTTTGCTGGTGGGACGTCATAGACGTGTGGTTGTACCTGATACTCTGTCGGGCTGAAGACGTTGGTGTCATTCAGACTGTCAGAACTGGAGGATGAATCACTGTGTAACAGCAGAGTCTCCTGAAATTAAGGGAGTGGGAGGAAGAGAGTGAGGAAGAGAGGGGGAGTATTTAAATATTTGCCATTTTGCATATAGTGACATTCTACCAGTCTGTCTAAACCAGTGTATCACAAGCACTGCTAGTTCTGGAATATATAAAATAGCTGGACTGGCTGGGGTTACTCCAGGACAGGTTTGGGCAACACTGTTCTAAACTATCGGAACTTCCTTTGCAGTACAGGTGTGTAAGCTACCTGGGTCTGTGCTGTAGATTTGAATGGGTTGACTTTCTGCATCATTCCCTTCAACATCCCAGGGTTCTGAAAAATCAGGTGAACACAGAAAACACTTAGTAGTGATAATAAAACGTTCCTCTACTCACTGTTGTATTCCTATACTAAGATGATGTTAGTCTAAGCACCTGGGATAAAACAGGTTTACCTGTTTGCCTGCCGAACTGTTACTCTCAGCAAGACTGCCAGCACTGGAGGCCAGATCACTATGTATGGACTGGGTGTCCTGAAAAGAAGGGAGAGACGAGAGAGAGAAAATGTGTACATTTTAATATTTTGCATAACTGTGCAATATGATACAAGTTGAGCCTCATCATCATGACTACCTGATTCGGTGTTGTAGATTTGAAAGGGTTGACTTTTTGCATCATTCCCATAAACATTCCAGGATTCTGCTGATGCAAAACTCAAGGTTGAACACATGGCACATAAATCTTCTGTATGACAGCAACAACAACAACAACAACAACAAAAACCGTCTTCATCACTATATCTTATTTATGCCTCATGGACAGGTTTACCGGTTTGCTTTCTGGTAGCTTTTCTGTGACGTGGTGATCCACAGTGTCTTTTGGAGGGTCTTCCATTCTCACCTAAAATACACATAAATGGCTAGAAAATGTAAAACATAGTCTTCAATAGGAAAGCCTGGTGTTCTGGTAACCTTGTACCTGTAAAGTTTACAGGTGGGACATTTCATGGAAATTTCCCCCCCGGGGGATCAATAAAGTACCTATCTATCTATCTATCTATCTATCTATCTATCTATCTATCTATCTATCTATCTATCTATCTATCTATCTATCTATCTATCTATCTATCTATCTATCTATCTATCTATCTATCTATCTATGTGTAGATGCTGTATACTAACCTTTTTGACTCATCACATCTGCTATCTGTCACTTTGTAGTTAGCTAAGATATCGTTGCTCATTGTTCATCTATTATTACAGGATTTACTTTTTTATTATTTCTCTATTTTTCTTTCTCTCTGCATTGTGGGAAGAGCCCGTACGTAAGCATTTCAGTGATAGTCCACACCTATTGTTTACGAAGCCAGAGACAGACAGACAGACAGACAGACAGACAGACAGACAGACACAGACAGACAGACAAAGTACCAGTGAAAAGTTGACACACCTACTGAAATAAGACATATGGAATCATGAAGTAACCAAAACAAGTTTGAAACAAATGAAAACATATTTTATATTTGAGATTCTTCAATGTAGCCACCCTTTGCCTTGATGACAGCTTTACACACTCTTGGCATTCTCTCATGCAGCTTAATGAGGTATTCACCTGCAATGCATTTCAATTAACAGGTGTGTCTTGTTAAAAGTTAATTTGTGGAATTTCTTTCCTTCTTAATGCGTTTGAGCCAAGCAGTTGTGTTGTGACAAGGTAGGGGTGGTATACAGAAGGTAAAAGACCAAGTCCATAATATGGAAAGAACACAATTACTTTAAGACATGAAGGTCAGTCAATCCTTAACCTTTTAAGAACTTGGGAAATTTGTCCTTTTGAGATTTCTGGTTCCAACCGCTGTGTCTTTGTGAGACGCTGAGTAGGTGAACGGATGATCTCTGCATGTGTGGTTCCCACCGTGAAGTGTGGTGTGATGGTGCTTTGCTGGTGACACTGTCAGTGATATATTTAGAATTCAAGGCACACTTAACCAGCATGGCTACCACAGCATTCTGCAGCGATACTGTTGGAAAAGCATTCCAGGTGAAGCTGTTTGAGATAATACCAAGAGTGTGCAAAGCTGTCATCAAGGCAAAGGGTGGCTACTTTGAAGAATCTCAAATATAAAATATATTTTGATTTGTTTAACACTTTTTTGGTTACTACATGATTCCATGTGTGTTATTTAATCGTTTTGATGTCTTCACTATTATTCTACAATGTAGAAAATAGTAAGTGTTAAACAAATCTAAATATATTTTGGATTCTTCAAAGTAGCCACTCTTTGCCTTGATGACAGCTATGCACACTCTCAACCAATCTTGAAAGAGTTCCCACATGTGCTGAGCACCTGTTGGCTTTTTTTCCCTTTACTTTTTTTCCAACTCATCCCAAACCATCTCAGTTGGGTTTAAGTCGGGTGATTGTGGAAGCCAGGTCATCTGATGACATTCATGTCTTAAAGTAATGATGTACTGTCGTTTCTCTTTGCTTATTTGAGCTTTTCTTGCCATAATATGGATTGGTCTTTTACCAAATAGGGCTATCTTCTGTATACCACCCCTACCTTGTCACAACACAACTGATTGGCTCAAACGCATTAAGAAGGAAAGAAATTCCACAAATTAACTTTTAACCTTTTCACACGTAAAAATAAACGGGTGTGATCATTCTACAGTGGTCCCTGCAGCGTACGATCAAACCGGTTCAAAAACGCTCATTTAGAACGTCCAGTTCCGATTGAAGCAACAGTCAGCATTTGAGCTAGCCACACTGTTTTTTTTCAAGGAAACATTTAGCACATGCCCAGTCCTTACAAAGTTATGTCCTGAATGTCACCAGTTTATTTTTGGATGCAATGTTCAGACATTCACAGAAGTAGCAACAGCATAGACAATTATCCAAATTGGAAAATGTAGGCTACATTAGTCCTAGCGCTAACAGAGGAAAGATTGACGTAACACAAACGGTCATATTTAGAGAAACCACAATATGAATTAGCTAATAGCAATTACTATTTATAATTCATCACATTGATCGAAATAATTGAGTAAAACACTTTCTAGAAATCAAAAGTAATGTTTTTTCGTGTCAACCAAAGATGACTTTGGTCTGTATGCATGTTGAAGGGGGCGTGTCATCTACGATCATTCACTTCCCTTCATTCACTTCCGGAAGTTTACTCGAAAGATTCCTCATTATAACAGACGTTTACGTGACACCCAGAATTAATTGTATAATGTCAACAAACATGGCGACACATATAGCTGGCAAATAGCGTAGCATTAGCTCATTATAATCAGTACAACAAAATACCCAAAAAGTATTTCACACACATCATAGGTGTCCAATACAATAATCGGAATTCATTATTTGTCACCAGTACTTGAAAACATGTGGATAAAAACTGTAAATACATTAGTACAGTACATACATACAACACGATATACAGAAAATGCGGCACTTACTTTGATAGGAACGCACACATGTCCAAAGTTATTATTTGTAAGGAAAACAACAATGCAATAATGCCATCGCCAGCCAGAAAATGTGCCAGGTCGTGGAAGACTGCGCAAATATCTGCATACTTGATGTGTGGAAAAAATGGGGAAGTGCTCTCCTCGAAGAGGGAAGTTTTGTCCCACTCAGTAAAGCCTCAAACATATATTGTCCGCAACAATGAAATGGGCTACTTCTATGTGAATTAATGAGGAGGCGGAACACACCTCAATTCAAACTGTTGTTAAAAAATACAACTTGTTAAAAAATTATTTGAAATAAACAAGTTAAAACATAGCCTATAGATAATTAGCAGGCAGCGCATGTTAACTGTCCTGTTGCGTAACAATCCCGTTTTGGAACAGTGAGTGCATTCTGGAACATCACGTGCATAAAAAAAAAAAACTCACCCTGGGGCAACCGTTGGAGATATTTGGAACTCACGTATGAAAAGGTTAACACCTGTTAACTGAAATGCATTCCAGGTGACTACCTCATGAAGATGGTTGAGAGAATGCCAAGAGTGTGCAAAGCTGTCATCAAGACAAAGTGTGGCTACTTTGAAGAATCTCAAATATGAAATATTTAGATTTGTTTAACACTTTTTTGGTTACTACATGACTCCATGTGTTATTTCATAGTTTTGATGTCTTCACTATTATTCTACAATGTAGAAAATAGTAAAAAATGAAGAGAACCCTGGAATGGGTATGTGTGTCCAAACCTTTGACTGGTACTGTATATACAGTATATCTTTATTTAGCATTTTTTTGTATAGATGTTGTATTGTACCTGTCTTTGTGTAGAAGCCAGACTGTCAGCACTGGAGGACAGATTGCTGTGTATGGACTGAGTATTCTGAAAAAGAGAAGCAAGGGAGAAATGAGGAAGACAGAGTTTTATTTAGCACAACTAGGCATTTTGCATAACCAAAACCATCCCAAAATGTTTCATTGCAATATGATACAGGATTATCATCATCATCATCACCGCCACCACCATCATCGTAAATACCGGATTCTGTGGTGTAGATTTGAATGGGTTGACTTTCTGCATCATTCCCGTGAAAAATCCTGGGTTCTGCAAAAGTAAACCACATGGCATACAAATCCCTTTCAGGATGATCAACCCTTAAAGTTATTCAACTCATTATACTGTACATGGATAAACATCTTTACCTGCTTGGCTTCAGGTATCTTCGCTGTCACTTGGTGATCTACAGTGTCTGTTGAAGGGTTCTCCTTTCTCACCTGAAACACACGCAAATAAACCAAAACTTTGGTTTTCCTAGATATACTACATTTGAAGTCGGAAGTTTACATACACTTAGGTTGAAGTCATTAAAACTCATTTTTCAACCAAGCCACAGATTTCATGTTAACAAACCATAGTTTTGGCAAGTCGGTTTGGACATCTACTTTGTGCATGACACAAGTAATTCTTCCAACAAATGTTTACCAACATACACAATTCCAGTGGGTCAGAAGTTTACATACACTAAGTTGACTGTGCCTTTAAACAGCTTGGAACATTCCAGAAAAGTATGTCATGGCTTTAGAAGCTTCTGATAGGCTAATTGACATAATTTGAGTCAATTGGAGGTGTACCTGTGGATGTATTTCAAGGCCTACCTTCAAAAGAAATCAGTCATGACCTCAGGAAAAAAGAATGTAGACCTCCACAAGTCTGGTTCATCCTTGGGAGCAATTTCCAAACGCCTTAAGGTACCACGTTCATCTGTCCAATACCATGACTTTGTTGTCCTTAAGCTATTTTGCCACAACTTTGGAAGTATGCTTGGGGTCATTGTCCATCTAGAAGACCTATTTGCGACCAAGCTTTAATTTCCAAACGCCTGAAGGTACCACGTTCATAAATACAATCAATAGTACGCAAGTATAAACACCATGGGACCACTCAGCCGTCATACTGCTCAGCAAGGAGACGGGTTCTGTCTCCTAGAGATGAACACACTTTGGTGCGAAAAGTGCAAATCAATCCCAGAACAACAACAAAGGACCTTGTGAAGATGCTGGAGGAAACAGGTACTAAAGTATCTATATCCACAGTAAAACAAGTCCTATATCGACATAACCTGAAATGCTGCTCAGCAAGGAAGAAGCCACTGCTCCAAAACCACCATAAAAAAGCCAGACTACGGTTTGCAACTGCACATGGGGACAAAGATCATACTTTTTGTCCTCTGGTCTGATGAAACAAAAATATAACTGTTTGGCCATAATGACCATCGTTATGTTTGGAGGAAAAAGGGGGAGGCTTGCAAGCCGAAAAACACCATTCCAACCATGTGGCACAGGGGTGGCAGCATCATGTTGTGGTGGTGCTTTGCTGCAGGAGAGACTGGTGCACTTCACAAAATAGATGGCATCATGAGGAAGGAAAATTATGTGGATATATTGAAGCAACATCTCAAGACATCAGTCAGGAAGTTAAAGCTTGGTCGCAAATGGATCTTCCAAATGGACAATGACCCCAAGCATACTTCCAAAGTTGTGTCAAAATGGCTTAAGGACAACAAAGTCAAGGTATTGAAGTGGCCATCACAAAGCCCTGACCTCAATCCTATAGATAATTTGTGGGCAGAACTGAAAAAGAGTGTGCGAGCAAGGAGGCCTTTAAAACCTGATTCAGTTACACCAGTTCTGTCAGGGGGAATGGGCCAAAATTCACCAAACTTATTGTGGGAAGCTTGTGGAAGGCTACCCAAAACGTTTGACCCAAGTTAAACAATTTAAAGGCAATGCTACCAAATGCTAATTGAGTGTATGTAAACTTCTGACCCACTGGGAATGTGATGAAAGAAATAAAAGCTTAAATAAATAATTCTCTCTACTATTATTCTGACATTTCACATTCTTAAAATAAAGTGGTGATCCTAACTGACCTAAAACAGGGAATTTTTACTAGGATTAAATGTCAGGAATTGTGAAAAACTGAGTTTAAATGTATTTGGCTAAGGTGTATGTAAACTTCCGACTGTAGATACCAAATGTACAGAATAGTCTTCAATAGGCCTTGTGTGTAACTCGTCACATTACAGGTAGGACATTATTTTGACATGTGCTGTACCTGTCTTTCTGTTGAGCTGTTCTCATCCAGACTGCCAGCATTGGAGGACAGATCATTGTGTATCGACTGAGTGTCCTCAAACATGAGGAGAGAAAGGAAAGTGAGAGAGAAAAGAGGGAATTCAAATATTTGCTGCTTTGCATAAGTAACTTCATTTTAGTATCAGTCCAAAATAAAAAATAAACGTATTTTGCGATATGATACAGGGTGACCAAATGTACTTCAGGAGACAACTGTAACGTGACCAGTGCAGACACTACCTGTGTCTGTGCTGTAGATTTGAAAGGATTGACATTCTGCATCATTCCCGAGAACATTCCAGGGTTCTGGAGGACAAGTGACACGCAAAACACTTTCAGCAATAATACAATTTTACTCCCTAATATCGTCATATACTAAGGATAATGATGCTTTAGATCCGAGGATAAACAGACAGGTTTACCGGTTTGCTTTCTGGGAGCTTTTCTGTGACGTGGTGATCCACAGTGTCTTTTGGAGGGTTCTCTTTTCTGCCCTAAAAAAAACACACACACACGGTACTAAATGGAACAGTGTTCTGCAACACATACAATCATCATGGTTCCCTCAATTATACCACACAGATCTTTTTTTTGTGTGTATTATTAATGAAAAAGGACTAGAAGTCTGACAGGTCAGATTAGTTTAGATACAGAGTATGCAGAGCAAAAATCTACCTGCTTCGCGTCAGGGACACTTCTATCCACCGTCTTCTCTGACACTGGATCTGTAACTGTAGCTGTACTGGCTGTTGAGGAGGCCTGGGTGGAAGAGAAGGATCAATGAGGATATTTGGTGTTTGTTTCCACTAAAAACAGTAGCTTGTGCCTGTATTTATAAAGCGTCTCAGAGTGCTGACATAGGATGACATTCTCCCAATCTTATTCCTTATCATCTGAAAGGCAAAACTGATCCTAGATCAGCACTCCTACTGTGAGACACTTTTTGAATACAGTCCCTGGTCCCAGATCAGTTTATTCTGCCTTGCCAAATAGAAATAGATTCTATTTTTATGCCTTCCAAACTCCTACAGTAGTTGGTGTGACAATGACCTAAGGAGTTTGCAAAGCAGAAGAAACTGATCTGGGAGCAGGCTATGAAAATAGTAATCTATTGAACATTACTGATGTAGTAACCTGTGTTGTGGTTTTGAACGGATTGACTTTCTGCATGACTCCCATCACCCCAGTCCTCTGTGTGAAACAAACAATCAAAAACACAACTCATCACAAAATCTACTTACAACTGGGAGCGAGAGCATGCTTAGTCGTAGCCTTTTATAACCTGTTTTTTTTGGGGGAGCAGCTCACTATTTACATCATCGTTGTTCTACTCAAAGCAACCGTTTGATAAATGGTTAACAGTCAATCGCACCGTTGTATCGTCTGTAAAAACAACAAACTTTTCATTGGTGTTGTGTTGATACAATGGGGATGTATTAACTGCTCTTAGCAGCGCTGGTATATTTACATACACTAGTGTTGCTTTCAGTTGTATTTGGTTGCACAAAAAACAGCCAGAAGTTGAATACAATCCCATTTCAACTTACTTTGCCGGTGGGCAGGAAGGTTGGTCATTATGACTGGGGGAATTTGAGACAACATTTCTAAAGGATCGTATTACTAAACAGACTTTCCAAACGTGGGTGTGTTGTAGACCCACTTCCTCTCTGCTTACCTCATGTCAAAATAAACATCCCACACAAGTTATTCCTTTTTTGTCCACTTACTGTGCATGTGCAGGACTTTATTTTGACACGAGACGAGCAGAGAGGAAGGACCTACAACACACCCACGTTTGGAAAGTCTGTTTAATAATACGATCGCTAAGATATTTTGTCTCAATTATCCCGTCATAATGACCAAATGTCCTGCCCACTGGCACAGTAAGTTGAAATGGAATTATATTTAACTTCTGGCTTCCCGTGGACTGTTTTTGTGCAACACAATACAATTGAAAGCAACTCTAGTGTATGTAAATACACCCGCGTTGCTAAAACCATCTAGGGATGTGTGAGAATGTATGGTGATGACAGTGTGTGTGTGTGTGTGTGTGTGTGTGTGTGTGTGTGTGTGTGTGTGTGTGTGTGTGTGTGAGTACAGCATTGTAAGTCTTTCTTATACCTGTGAGTTACTGCTCATATCATTATCTTTAATCAAGCTGTGTGTGGTTGTGCTACTCATCTCCTGTGGACAGACATAACACATCAATATCATGGACCGAATTAATTGTATGGGGGGGGGGGGGGGGGGCTTGGAGATATGGACACAAATCCTGAATTGATGCGATAAGCACAAGTTTATAACATTACTGCACATAACAGTTTTTACTGTTACTACTACTAGTTTGATGGTTGTAGCCATCGACTGTCCCAATTAACCATATTAACCAACATTTCATTTTCAAAGTTCACTTTTCTCGAGTATAGCTACTTATCGTAATGTATGAAAAATGCCTGCGATAAGTGATCGGTATGGTCGATGTCGATACTTTTCGGTTTATCGTCCAAACTCTAGGGTGTGTGTATTAAATCAGTGTCCTACCTCACTGCTGGGTCTGGGTGGAACCACTGTAGTAGCCTTGTTGTCCCTTCGCGGAATATCCATACTGTGTTACATACAGAAAGGTGTCACAAGAGAAACACATGATTCAAACAGGACAAACAAAACACACACAGAAAATCAGGTAGTATTGCACATACTGTATATAACCACTGATACTGGGTCAGATACATAACTACCTTGAGTTGACTTTGACTTTGGCTAAGCAATGTCAACACACAACAACACGACTGGGATATATTTAGCCCTAATACAATAGCGTTGGTCGCCTACCTTTATATGGCACGTCGAATCGGTGTATGAATTATAGTTGCGGTGTTATATATTTGAGGTGTTTACAGTACGGCTGTAGAAAACGCGAAGGGGGGAAAAAAACACTAATGAAATTCCGTCACTTCCCTTATGACTTGTCAAACTGGTTTTGCAGCGATGGGAACTAGCCTACTGACGCGTTATATGGTCGGCACAAACTTGACTGCATTAAACTTTGTTTCTTCTGCTTCGGTTTATGATCAACAGGGGAGCAATACACCAGACACTCGAATCGAAACCCACATCTAAAAGCCCTGTTTGCTGCGCTTTGTCAAAAGTTTGAGCTGTATGAACTAAGTAGACCCGCCCACGGGTATTGATAATTTAGCATTATTGAGGGGGTTCGATTAATCTGGCCCGGGTTACACCGGAATATGGCCCGTCACGTCTTCGGGCGAAAGCAGAGAGGGAGGAGCGCCCATCTCAAATCACACAACATCATTTTGTCATCAAGCCTGCATGGTGCATCATCCAGAAACATACATGTCTTCCATAAAATAAAAGTTTGCATTTTCAAACTAGTTGTCATTACTTCCGCCGTAATACAAAACGTTTGATGCATCTGGTGGACATGAGCTCAAGCCTCATGGGGACATGCATTCCTGTACCGGGTTGTGGATCTTGATTAGTGAGGAGGTTGTGGATCTTGATTAGTGCAGGCACAAAGCAAACCACACAACCACTGGAAATATGAAATAAATGTTGTCTGCAAAGAAAGTATTCAGGACTAAGATGACTGTGCTCTAGCTTGCTCTATAAGTGCACATCGGGAGACAGATATTTGCTATTTAACACAACACAATAACAACAACCAGGACTTTATACAGATGTAGTTTGGTAACATCAGCTGTACTCTGGGAACTGTAGTCATCTTAATACAGCAAAACACAAAGGTGTTTTTTTGTTGTTTTTGTTTACTTTTTGTTGTTGTTGAAGACTGATCACATCAAATCATAAAGACAACAGTTCATAAGACGTTGGTGTACGCTACAGTATGTTTTTAGGTCTAAATATATTGTCTTAAACTGAAACTAAAGTATGTAGAATATGTATAGGGAAAGTGTAATGATGCTGTATCTGGTGTGTTTTCACCATCCTGACCTGTCCTCACTGAGTTGACCCTGTCTCTTAAGTGCATTGAAGTGCCCAGTGCATCAGAAGATACATGTACATGGATGAAATGTTGCTTTTCGTTTGCACTCAAATGGTTTGAGATGTTTCCTCTAACAAGTAGAGACAGTTTGGTATGGAAAGACAATGCTGCCTCAGTCTATCCTGCAAGATGGTCTGGATTATTAATACACACACATAATTGTGTTATTCAAACGCTGTCACATTCCTAGGAAATTTGGCCAGCAAAGTTATACAAACAATAGCATTACTTGTTGAGTCAGACGAGCATGAGGATCATCTCATTCATAACTTTATTCTTAGAAATGTATGGGTTGATCACTTCAGAGCCAAAGCAAAGTAGCAGTTGCTGCAATTCTCACTAAAGGATAACGTGATTAACAGATATTTTAAGAATGGGAAACATACAAGACATTCAATAATACATTTTATTTAATTCACACCAACTGACAGTTGATTGGAATTTATTTCAATACAGCTTATGCAAACAAAAACAGTAGACAGATCTGTATCACAAAATAAAAAACTAAACATCCATAAAAGCATTCATACTTGATCAGTACTCTAGATCTCGAGGGCCACCACTGTACATACTATTGACTGCCAACCAGAATAGTATTGTCCTCACTAAAGTGCTTGTGAGAGGAAGCTACTAGACTATTGAGACACAGCCACAGTCTGTGTCCTCAAGATGAAGAGGTGTTGAATGGGCCCCATGGGGGTCGGCGGGAGGCGAAGAAGTCCTTGCGGGCGGACATGATAATGTCGCTCGGTTTTTATAGTAAAAGGAACTGTAAGAAGTCGGCCATCATGGCGCGGAGATCCGGATACTGCCGCAGGTATGAGGCATACTCTGCCTTCAACTCCTCCTGCAACACACACACAAGTCAGGTCATGTTGGAAACTTAGTAGTTAGTGGTTTGAGAGTAAGGGGCTAAGCCAGGGGGGTTATGGGTAAGGTGAAGGGAAAGACTGAATATGTCACTATCGTGTCTTGTTATCATTAAATTGAAGACTGTTATATTATCAAATCAATTCTCTATGTGTAATTATTACGTGATTAAACTAATCATGTAAACATTAATTAACTAGGAAGTCGTGGCAACACAGGAAAATGTTGTTTATATCTCCCTATTTTAACTATTTTCAGATCTTATCGATAACAGGCACATATTAATGATTATTACCTCGGTCAGTCTCATCTTGAATGTCGTAATTTCTTGTAGTCTGCACAAACCCTAAGTTTATTGATGAATCATCCATACACAAATTGGCTCAATTATTTATTTACTAACTAATTAAACAATTACAGAATATACAGTAAATACCGTCCCTAGAGTACTAAAGAAACATGACACGATAGATTCAGAGAGAAGGGGGGGTAGGAAGGACGAGACAAAAGAATGGGTCTATCGGACATTGGTAAGCTACGCTCACGCAAATACAAAATCTTAAGCAGTATGGCCCATGACGTGAACGGGCAAAAGCGGTAAGGGACGAGCGTCCTTCTCAAATCGAACAGTAATCTGCGCTGCTCGGTCATGTTGTCAACAAGGTGCATCATTCAGAAAGATACAAAATCTATTTTCAATAAAAACATATGTTCAAATTTTCTAACTAGTTTTCATTGGGAAAGCAAATAGTGTTTTTATCAAAAGCAATCCCTTTTCCATGTGATAACACAGAATCCTACTCAGTACTCCATGTGCTTAACCTACATCACTTTTGTTTTGAGCTGACTTCGCAGTTGGCCAGAGTGGGGCACCTGGCTTACACCCGGGAGGCACCACGCCAGGGAGGCACCACGCCTGGGAGGCAGCCCGGTCATGCAATAAAATGCAAATTAGTTATAAAAAAATCGTACAATGTGATTTTCTGGATTTTTGTTTTAGATTCCGTCTCTCACAGTTGAAGTGTACCTATGACCTCTACATGCTCTGTAAGTAGGAAAACCTGCAAAATTGGCAGTGCATCAAATACTTGTTCTCCCCACTGTATGTATACTCACTATACTTCTGTATTTTTTCTTCCTCATCTTTCCTCTTCCTTCTATATTGTGCCCCCGATGGCTTCGATCTTTGCATGAGCAGTCAGAAAATGTTCAATGGATAAACTGTCAACTGTCGCGAGCACTCGACTCACCCACCGTCCACACCTGGCCCCGCCCTTCCTCACCACCATCTCTCCAGTCAGCAATATAATTTCACTGATAACAAATAATTAAGTCTTGACTTAATGTGTTATTCGTTTTATTTTTCAGTGTTTCTCATATGTTATATATTATTCAGAGTGGCTCCTAAACGCTCTCCCGGCGCTCGTGGACCCGACGTCCATGAATTTAAAGCGCGACTTCTAAATGTCTGTTGGCTACCTAAAAACGCCCCTGAGCCCGGTTCCAAATAGAACTCAAAATTTGCTAGTGCAAAACACACCTACACAGGCGCCTGGGCAAGATTAATCAAATCCCTTCACTGCCAAGTGGCTGGGATATCCTCCACTGAGTCCACTGTCTTCCTCTCCACACCACACACCTCCAGATTCATAGACAGGAAAGAGAAACAGAAAACAAACACAGACTTAGAAAGTCCAACTCTCAGACTCTCCCACATCTCAAACTTCCTCTCCCGGTCTTACTAGTGACGGCTGTACCACAGGGAGTGCTGTTGATAGCTCCATGACTGTGTGCGTGCAGCAATATGCTCCCCGCGACTGGCGTCTCCACAGTCACCTTGAACTCACCCTGCTCTCCACTCCCCTGACACAGAAAGTCTTCAAACACACACTGCAGTGCTGCACCTCTGCAGTCCCTACACAGAGCACACACACTCAATTCAAGTAGCTATCAAACAAACACACCATCACATGACTAGTGTAAGGGCTGATATATGTTTAGCTAATGAATATGTTAATCTACAACGAGTTATTAACTGAATGTATTGTGTGATCATAGATCTTTAGAACTGCTGTAGGTTTGGGTGTGGGGGAGCTATGTGGAAGGAATGTGCTAGCTGGGGGTTTCACGATAGAACTGTATTTTGTTGTAATATGAAACTAGGACATCTACTGAGAGGACCACTGCTTCCGTCAACTGGATTGCGTCACGAGGCTGGGACCAGCCTGCACGCCAACGATAGGCTGAGTAAGTTTAAACCACACTCAGCCTCTACTCCGACAGGTTAGCAAGGAGCAGAAACGATTCTGTCGGAGTATTTAAGGAAGAACAAAGGATAGGGGCGCTCTTCTCTAGCGCTGCTGACTGTTTGCTCACTCACTCTCGCGCTCTCGCTCTCTTGCGCTCTCTCTCTCTCTCTCTCGCTCTCTCTCTTCTCTGGCCCTGGCTAGCTGTTTGCCCTGCGTGGTGTCACAGTGAGCCTGTATATTTGAACTTCATATTTACCATTTAAGGGTTTGCTAGAATAAAATACATAGATGATTTAAACGGCGTAGTAATCCTTTTGTTCCAATACCAGATTTGAATTGACGCGACCTTAACAATAGCTAATAGCCTATAAGTGAATAGGCTGTGTATAAATGGTTAGCTAGCTATCTTTTTCACAGAGACACACAATAGCAAGTAGCAGTCCTTATTAACTAGCTAGCTGACGCTACTGTAACGTTACTGTACCGGCGACACACAAACCCTTACTAGCATTGGCTAGATAGCAAGTAGCAAGTCTACCGGTACAGTAACGTTACAGTAGCATTAGCTAGCTAGTTAGCCAGGGTCATCATTAACGTCATAAACCCTGCCTATTTCCATAATTTCTCTAATTAAAATCAGATTTTAAACCTAATCTTAACTGCATTGCTAACTTTACACAGTCTATCGAGTGGAAACCGTTAGCTAGCTAACTTATTCTCTGTTAAATTAACCTAGCGGCTGTGCACATAAATTAACATTAGCTGGCTAGATTACCAAATCCCTCAATTAACTAGTTAGCTTGTCTGACCACAAACAGTTGTGATCATTTGGCCACGAACACAAATTAAATTCACCTGAGGCTGTGTGAGATGAGATCACTGAGAGCAGGTCCTGGATGAGGGTCACGGCTAGAAGGGATCTGGCTTTTGTCAAATTGATCTCTTTGGCATTTTAGCTAACCCTTTCCCTAACCTAATTATCCTAACCTGCTGCATAAACTCTCCTAATCTGCTACGAAAGTTCTCCTAAACTACTACTTAAAGTCAAATCTGACGTTAATTTGACAAAAGCTGGATCCCTTCTAGCCATGAAGACCCTGGACAAGAGTGATTTCCATTGTTTTTCCTTCTGTGTGTGCATGTCACACAAGCTCATCCATGTAACAGCATGAATATAACATGTTAATAACTTCAGCTGTGAGTGAAGGAAAGACAATAAAAAAAATGTAATGGATATTTTTGGCACAAATGTGATAACGCCAGTGTATTTTTTGTAATTTTTTTAATTGACTTACTATGGGGGTGTCTATGGGAATTGTCTTTCCGGGCTCGGCTTCGGTTAAACTGCGTACCACCAGTCTCCTCTGGGTACATAACTTTTGATTGAAACTACTGTATTGCTTCGGTACTGCAGTTTAACTGAATCACGGCCGAGAAAGTCAATTCCCATTGACGGCCCCAAATTAGAAAATTCCTAATAAGACACTTTAGTCATCACCTTTGTGCACTAAACATCCATTGAAGAATTCAAATTGTCACAATGCAGATTTCTTTTTTTCTCCATCACGCACAGTTGAAGATATTAACATTTTATATTCATGCTCTGAGGTCTTGACCCCAGCTAGCCAGGGGAAGTGCTGGTTGGCTTGTTTAGCTGTCCACATGCTCCGGAACAGTTCCTGGAGCATGTTTGCGCAATATTGCAGTCTGTCCAGTGTGCACTGAGAGCTAGTGCGCAGGTGGAGTAATCCCAGTCAGAAAAATGGGAGTAATCCCAGTCAGAAAGATGGGAGTAATCCCAGTCAGAAAGATGGGAGTAATCCCAGTCAGAAAGATGGCAGCAATCACGAAAATGAGTATGCAAAATATGATGAGAGGAAGCCCAGTGGCCGCCAGTGGGAGAAGATGGAGAGAGATCTTGGCTGACATTATGAACATTTCCTCATCAATAAAACATTTGATCTCAATACAGTTCTGTTCCCCAAACTAGAATCTATTACAAACAGAGTGGACTAAATTCTTGCTTGTTCTGCCAACTATGACTAATTTGTTCCAATTGTAAACGACAGGCTGTGTTCAGTCGGTTAGTTATAACATTATTTTGTCTAGTTCTTATTATACCTCATTGCACCTGGCTCACACCCATGAGTCAGCCCGGTTCCAAATCGAATCCAGAAACTTTCAGCCAGTGCAAAACACGCCTACACGGACACCCGGGCGAGATTAATCGAACCCTCTCATTAGTTACACTCCGAGTTGGGAGCGCCTGAACAATATTTCCAAACTTGATGAAAAAGCCATGAGGATAAAATACTGAAATGTAAATTTACATCAGTGACAATCAAGGTTGTAACATTCAAAGTGAAAAGTTTACAATAAGTTCAAATGCATTATCTTTATTAACACAATTCCAATAGTTACCTCAGTACACTATTAGTTATCAATATCGCACATTTAATTTGGTTACAGGATAAGTAACGTATTTACTATACTTGGTTGTAAAAGAATAGCTAGAACAATAATAACGAAAGGAAATAACTTGAACAGATGCAACATCTCCAAATCCAGTGTCATGAGTTGTGTCAGGTGATTTTCTGTGTGCCTAAAAAACAGTGCTGAGGAATGTTTAGAAGCCTAAGCTAGTTGTAAACATTTGTCCAAGATCATAGGCCTGCTACTTTACAATCCAGTAAAGTCATACATACAAGTTCTTCGTAAGTAAAAGCTTCACATGATGCATAGTTGTCCGAATTGCGAAATACAATCAGAGTTTGAAATAACTTTTATCACAAGGCAAAAGTTCAGTTTGTCCTTTTCGTTTAAAGAGGTTTATGTAAGTATAAAATAAAAAATATTAATAATCAAAGATCTTGAAAACAAATCCTCAGTTTGGACAGTAGAGGGGGCCTGTGAGTCTCATAACACAGACACGTTGCACTGAGCGAGTTGTAGTTTTTCATACATTTCCATTAGCATCCTGCAGCTCCTCCCTGATAGCATTCAGCTCCACCAGGCCCTCATGCAGCATCTGAGCTACCTGCCTAATCTTAAACGCCACCTCTTTCTTAAACACTTTCTTCAGCTCACGATTGTCCTTGGTGAAGTATTTATCCATTCCTTTGAAGAGGCTCCGGAGGGCCACAGCAGCTCCTTCTGTTACCTCTGTGGCCCTCAACACGGGTCTATCCACTAAGCTGACCATTTGAACGGCCCTGCGGACCTCCCAGTCTCCAGAGTAGTGCTGAGTTCCCCTCCGGAGGAGAGGATGCCCCCTGAGTCTATACAGCCCCTGGCACACAAATCTCAAGATCTTCACCAGCTCCTCCATCCTTGCCTCGTAATCCCCCAGAACCACCTCCACTTTCTTCCTGTCCTGCATGTTGTTCACGTTGTCCGAGATGGTCGCCGAGGCCGACGTGATCCCGCCGGCTGCCGCCACTCCGACGCCCACAGCCGTGATGATGAGCGAGGCGCCGAAGGTGAAGGGGGCAAGGGCCAGGCCGACGATGGCCGCGCCTCCCCCAACGGCGGCGGTGGTGCCGCCGGTGATGTTGCCGATCTTGGCCTTCTTATGGAAGGAGGTAATGTCGTCGGCGAGGGCGTGGAGATTGATGACGTACTGCCAGAGGACCTCGGCACGCTCCGTGAACACCTTGTTGAAGACTAAAAGGCCGCGGTGCACCTTCTCCGCCAATAGGGTAAACGACCTTAAGGGACGGGGGGGGGTGGAGAGAGAGAGAGAGAACAAGTATTCAAACAGCAGCAATGTTCCAAGAGAGTGACTACTGATTACTATGGCTTATGTTGTTATCAGCACACTGGGGACATACCTAGTCTCATCGTCCACCACCGTCTTGTCTTCATCATCTGACGGCAGCTCATCCCATTCTGAGACAAGACAATCCCCAGATTACAAACTGTGTGTGTGTTTGCACATGTGTATGTGTACGCACGTGTGTGTGTGTGTGTGTGTGTGTGTCTCACGTTCCACAGTGTTCCACCACTCCATCAAGCTGTCAGTGTCCTGTGAGACAGAGCAACACTGATATAATCTCTGGACATTGCTTTCACAGTCACATTTTCAAACTATTACCATTGAAATAGGGCAGATGGTGATTTGTGAGTGACATTTAACTCTTCAAATACTGACCCCCTCTTCCTCCTCCTCCTCCTCCTCCAGACCTTCTGCAAGCTGTTCGTCAATCTGAGCAGAACGCCACTCAGCCTGCGAGAGAGAGGTAGAGTGAGAGAAAGAGGCGGGGAAAAGGGGAGGGAATGAGAGAGAGAGAGAGACAGAAAGGAGGGGACGATGGGAGAAAGAAGCAAGGAAGAGGCTGTTGGAGAGATTCTTGTTGGTTGAGTTTTTGCTGTGCATACCTTACTATCATTTAAAGAGATCGTCTGCACTGCATTTTATGAGAACCATGGCCTTTGTCAGCTTTCTCTCTCTCCCTCTTTGAGACCTTTTCCTCCTGAGTGAAAATCCCTTTTACAGTACGCAGCAGAACCGGTTCAGTTACATAACTTAAGGGAATGTGCCACTCAATTGCCCTAAGCAGTGTAATGACAGAAGACAGTGAACACAGACTGGCTCATACCATAGTTGTCAACAACGTGGGTGTGTGGCTTTTTTAAATGCTATTATGTTAGTCATACAAGACTATGGTCATTTGGCAACTAGCCATGGTATACAGCGGGTGAAATAAGTATTGAACACGTCACCATTTTTCTCAGTAAATATATTTCCAAAAGGTGCTATTGACATGACATTTTCACCAGATGTTGGTAACAACCCAAGTAATCCATACATACAAAGAAACCAAAACAAATAAGTTCAGAAATTAAGTTATGACACAGGGAAAAAGTATTGAACACATGAAGAAAGGGAGGTGCAAAAAGGCATGGAAAGCCAAGACAACAGCTGATTAAAAACAGTAATTAACAGTAATAGTAATTAAACAGTAATTAAAAAGCAATCCAGCCCCCTGTCAGTGCAAATTAATATCAGCTGGTTCAGTCTCAACTGATGGCCTACAAAGAGGTCTCATTGCCAAGGTGTCACATAAGACACATCTCATGATGGGTAAAAGCAAAGAGCTGTCTCAAGACCTTCGCAACCTAATTGTTGCAAAACATAATGATGGCATTGGTTATAGGCGCATTTCTAAGCTTCTGAATGTTCCAGTGAGCACTGTTGGGGCCATAATACGGAAGTGGAAAGACAATCATTTCACCATAAATTTGCCTCGACCAGGTGCTCCTCGCAAGATTTCTGACAGAGTGAAAAGAATAATCAGAAGAGTTGTCCAAGAGCCAAGGACCACTTGTGGAGAGCTTCAAAAAGACCTGCAATTAGCAGGTACTGTTGTCTCAAAGAAAACAGTAAGTAATGCACTCCACCGCCATGGCCTGTATGCACGCTCTCACCACGCAAGAAAAAAAAGCATGTTGAAGCTTGTTTAAAGTTTGCTGCACAACATTTGGAAAAGCCAGTGAAATACTGGGAGAATATAGTGTGGTCAGACACAATGTTTGGAGGAGAAATGGCACTGCACATCACCCTAAAAACACCATACCAACAGTGAAGTTTGGAGGTGGGAACATCATGGTGTGGGGCTGCTTTTCAGCAAATGGTACTGGCAAACTTCACATAATTGAAGGAAGGATGAATGGGCAAATTTACCGAGACATTCTTGACAAATCTGCTGCCATCTACCAGGATGATGAAGATGAAACGAGGGTGGACATTTCAGCAAGACAATGATCCCAAACACACAGCCAAGGAAACTCTCAATTGGTTTCAAAGAAAGAAAATAAAGCTGCTAGAATGGCCCAGCCAATCACCTGACTTAAATCCCATTGAAAATCTATGGAAAGAACTGAAGATTCATAGAAGAGGCCCACGGAACCTTCAAGATTTGAAGACTGTTTGTGTGGAAGAATGGGCCAAAATCACACCAGAGCAATGCATGCGACTAGTTTCTCCATACAGGAGGCTTCTTGAAGCTGTCATTACCAACAAAGGCTTTTGTACAAAGTATTAAATAATTATCAGTAAGTGTGTGCAATACTTTTTCCCTGTGTCATTTCACATTATTACACATACAGTACCTTAATTTCTGAACTTATTATTTGTATGTATGGATTACTTGGGTTGTTACCAACATCTGGTGAAAATTTCATGTCAATAGCACCCTTGTAAATATATTTACTGAGAAGAATGGTGACGTGTTCAATACTTATTTCACCCGCTGTACTTAGTTCAGTCTGTCTCCAATATAGGACAGAGAGTCAGCACAAAATGTACACATTGGGTGTGGGTTATTGTGTGTGTACCTCTGCAGCCTCTGAAAAGTAGTAGTCACTAGACGTAGCTCCTGGTGGGTTCTCAGTCATCCCTCCATCTCTCACTTTATTCTGACAGAGAGAGAGAGAGAGAGAGAGACTAACATCAGTAAACATATGGCAGTAACACCACACACACACAAAATTACCTTAGCTCCTTTGCGATGCTTATGAGGGATTTTAAATTTGAATGATTTCTTCTGTAGAGGAAAGACGGGATATAGGTTAACGACGGATTAAATCACTGAGTTAAATGAGGAAAGGATGGATATGAAGAAGAAGAAGTACCGGTTAAATCACTGAGTTAATGAGGAAAGGATGGATACGAAGAAGAAGAAGTAGTACCGGTTAAATCACAGAGTTAATGAGGAAAGGATGGATACGAAGAAGAAGAAGTAGTACCGGTTAAATCACAGAGTTAATGAGGAAAGGATGGATACGAAGAAGAAGAAGTAGTACCGGTTAAATCACAGAGTTAAATGAGGAAAGGATGGATATGAAGAAGAAGTAGTACCGGTTAAATCACAGAGTTAATGAGGAAAGGATGGATACGAAGAAGAAGAAGTAGTACCGGTTAAATCAGAGTTAATGAGGAAAGGATGGATACGAAGAAGAAGAAGTAGTACCGGTTAAATCACAGAGTTAAATGAGGAAAGGATGGATATGAAGAAGAAGTAGTACCGGTTTGCAGTCTTCTATATCATCCTGTTCATAATCATCTCCATTCCTTCCTGCTGCAAAGAGATCTGACCTCCTCTGAGAAGTGTTATCGTCCAGAAAGCCCTCCTGGAAAACATACCGCAGGAATATGTCTACACTCTACCACTAGCAAAATGTCAAGTATGCACAAAAGACATATCTTTGGACCAATAAAAATGCCCTCACATGGGATGCTCTTCGAGGTGTGTAGCGCTCTGGACCAATCTGTGACTTTTTATGTAGAAATAAAAGAATGAAAACACATATAATTGTTTTAAAACTAATACAGGATGTTCTTTATAGGCCAATAATGTCAATGTAAATCTGTTAAAAGAGAAATATAAAATTGACACATTTTCTAAGAAACAGACCATACATTCAGAGGGCCTACACAAACATAATTACCTGGATTGGGTTTGACGTCCGCCGACTTGCAAGTTGTTTCTTAAATTTCGATGGTTTCTTCTGTGGAAGAGAGAGACGACAGTCAGAGCGTGAGTGGGATCTGTCCAAAGTTTAAGAAGAGAAAGTTCTTGGCTATGAAGGAAAAGAGAAGTACCGGTTTCCAGTCTTCCATCTCGTTCTGTTCATCTTCTACCTCTCCTGCATAGAAGAGATCTGCTTCCTTCTGAGGAACGTCATCGTCTAGAAAGCCCTCCTGGACAAAAAAAAAACAAGAGACATGTAATTGAGTACCAACTTCTAAAGTATCTAACTTGTAAATAGACGGTGCATCTAAATTTGCTCACATGGAAAACCTAATAATTAGCTAACCTCTGATCTCCTTTGTGGGGAGTAGTGTTGTGTACTACTGGTCTGCGAATTCTCCTCGGCACTCTGTAATAATGAAAAATAATTCACTAACATTCACAACTTGATCATCTTGTTTGATAAAGAAAACACATAAAGCACAACCAAAAATGTTGAAACACTAAAATATGACTGTACATACTACTGTGTACATCAAGTACATGCATAGAAACTCACAGTACCTTGGACTCCTTGCGGGGTGTATAACCATGGGCACCTTTAAGTTCATCAAGAGGTTTCTCCTAAGAAACACATAATTACTACAAACACTCATGATTACTGCATATGGGCAAATTAAAAAAAGTGTATAGAAACTAATATATTGTGTTTGTCACAAGTATAGTATATACACATACATTAAGCATCTTCGAGCCTCTGCGAGGTGTGTATCCATGAGGCCATGTTTGTTCATCCTGGGAACTCTACAATAAAACATTCTTAGCGTTATACAGACATGAAAAGATTGCATGTGCATTCAGCCTACTGTACACGTTTCCCTGCTTACCTTTTCAAGACGGATTGCGAACCCTCTGTGAGGCACAAACTTAATTTTAACCCGTTTAGTTTTTTTCTGTTCAGAAAAACAGATGGAAAGTCTCAATAATAGAAGCTTTATGCATTATTTTTGCTAAATAAAACTCATTCAAAATAGTTGTCAACTTCCTAAAAGTGTTAAGCATGAGGGAAAAAAACAACATACAAATCCATCCGCCCCTTCACGTTCCTCTACCTCCTCCTCTTCAGAGTTCTCATCCATACCCACGGCCTTTAAACAACAAAAAACACATGTGGTGTTCCACAGGGACCAGTGTTAAGACTGCCACTTTTAAATCAGCACAACATTTATACAATAAAATCTGCTTTGGGTTTGATGTGGTCTTTCACAACAATAACAAAATTAAATATAGATATAAAGAAAACAGGTACCTGTTTGGAGTCTTCCACCCCATTCTGTTCTTCATCTTCATTTTCTCCTGCAGATATGAAACCTGCTTCCTTCTGAGGAAAGTCATTAACTAGCCAGCCCTCCTGGAAAAACGCACAACAGGAACGTGTCAACACATATTGTACACCAAGATAGTTATTTTTTTGTTTACAAACACACATAGATGTATAAAAAAAAAGTATACCTTCGCTCTATGTTGACCTGAAGCTTTTTCAAGACGTTCAGCCAAAAATTGATCCTAAAATAAAAAAATAAAAAAGATATTCTAACAAATTGTTAAATTATTTAAACAACCCTTCCCTAAATTATATATTCAATTATACCTTAGATCCTCTGCGATGCACAAGGGGCATTTTGAATTTGAATGATTTCTTCTGTTGAGGGAAAAGAAAGTTCAAACAATTACTAAATGAAAGTTATACAACAAACAGACTTTCAAAACAAAAATATGGAATACCGGCTTGTCGTGCTCTGTGTAATTCTCCTTATCTTCGTAATCGGCAGAGAAGACATCTACCCTTTTCTTTGGAAAGTCTTCACCTAGAAAGCCCTCCTGGACAACACGTTAAAGTAATTTAATATTGTATTAAAACATCTTAATTCGTTACAATCTTTACACAGGAACACACTCACGTTTGACCGCCGATGGAGACTATTGCTCTCTCCATCCTTGGATTCAGAAAATCTCTCCTGAACCAAAGAAATGACAAACATTTGACAAGCATTTCCATATACAGTTGAAGTCGGAAGTTAACATACACCTTAGCCAAATACATTTAAACTCAGTTTTTCACAATTCCTGACATTTAATCCTAGTAAACATTCCCTGTCTTAGGTCAGTTAGGATCACCATTTTATTTTAAGAATGTGAAATGTCAGAATAATAGTAGAGATAATTATTTATTTCAGCATTCCCAGTGAGTCCGAAGTTTACATACACTCAATTAGTATTTGGTAGCATTGCCTTTAAATTGTTTAACTTGGGTAAAACGTTTCATGTAGACTTCCACAAGCTTCCCACAATAAGTTGGGAAGCTTGTGGAATTTTGGCCCATTCCTCCTGACAGAACTGGTGTAACTGAGTCAGGTTTGTAGAACCGCTTTCTCGCACATGTTTTCCAGTTCTGCCCACAAATGTTCTATAGGATTGAGGTCAGGGCTTTGTGATGGCCACTCCAATACCTACACTTTGTTGTCCTTAAGCCATTTTGCCACAACTTTGGGAGTATGCTGGGATCATTGTCCATTTGGAAGACCCATTTGCGACCAAGCTTTAACTTCCTGACTGATGTCTTGAGATGTTGCTTCAATATATCCACATAATTTTCCTTCCTCATGATGCCATCTATTTTGTGAAGTGCACCAGTCCCTCCTGCAGCAAAGCACCCCCACCACGATGCTGCCAACCCAGTGCTTCACGATTGGGATGGCGTTCTTCGGCTTACAAGCCTCCCCCTTTTTCCTCCAAACATAGCGATGGTCATTATGGTCAAATAGTTATATTTTTGTTTCATCAGACCAGAGGACATTTCTCCCATGTGCAGTTGCAAACCGTAGTCTGGCTTTTTTATGGTGGTTTTGGAGCAGTGGCTTCTTCCTTGCTGAGCGGCCTTTCAGGTTATGTCGATATAGGACTCGTTTTACTGTGGATATAGATACTTTTGTACCCGTTTCATCCAGCATCTTCACAAGGTCCTTTGCTGTTGTTCTGGGATTGATTTGCACTTTTCACACCAAAGTACGTTCAGCTCTTGGAGACAGAACGCGTCTCCTTCCTGAGCGGTATGATGGCTGCCTGGTCCCATGGTGTTTATACTTGCATACTATTGTTTGTACAGATGAACGTGGTACCTTCAGGCGATTGGAAATTGCTCCCAAGGATGACCTAGACTTGTGGAGGTCTACAATTTTTTTTCGGAGGTCTTGGCTGATTTCCCCATGATGTCGAGCAAAGAGGCACAGAGTTTGAAGGTAGACCTTGAAATACATCAACAGGTACACCTCCAATTGACTCAAATTATGTCAATTAACCTATCAGAAGCTTCTAAAGCCATGACATCCTTTTCTGGAATTTTCCAAGCTGTTTATAGGCACAGTCAATTTAGTGTATGTAAACTTCTGACCCACTGGAATTGTGATATAGTGAATTAAGTGAAATAATCTGTCTGTAAACAATTGTTGGAAGAATGACTTAAGTAGATGTCCTATCCGACTTGCTATGGTTTGTTAACATGAAATCTGTGGAGTGGTTGAAAAATTTGTTTTAATTTCTTCAACCTAAGTGTATGTAAACTTCCAACTTCAACTGTGGCTACATACACAAACACGCATACAATTAATACAAAATAACACAGTCCTCACCTTTGATCCTCGCCGTAGTGTGCCACTGTCACGATCCTTCAGGTCTTCCGAATATTTATCCTATAGAATAAAAAACAAGGTTATTGACTACAGCAGCAGAACATATCTGCATAATTTATAAAACGTTTGATTTACCTTTGACCCTCTTCTGGAAAGAAAGGATACACTGAACTTCCTCCCCTTTTTCTGAAATAGAAAAATAAAAACAAAAGGATACAAATGTAGAAACAAATAAAACACAGAGTACGAGAGTACGGAGTACGAGAGTAAGGCGTACGAGAGTAAGGCGTACGGAGTACGAGAGTAAGACGTACGGAGTACGAGAGTAAGACGTACGGAGTACGAGAGTAAGGCGTACGGAGTACGAGAGTAAGGCGTACGGAGTACGAGAGTAAGGTGTACGAGAGTAAGGCGTACGAGAGTAAGGCGTACGGAGTACGAGAGTAAGGCGTACGGAGTACGAGAGTAAGGCGTACGGAGTACGAGAGTAAGGCGTACGGAGTACGAGAGTACGAGAGTAAGGCGTACGAGAGTAAGGCGTACGAGAGTAAGGCGTACGAGAGTAAGGCGTACGAGAGTAAGGCGTACGAGAGTAAGGCGTACGGAGTAAGGCGTACGGAGTAAGGCGTACGGAGTACGAGAGTAAGGCGTACGGAGTACGAGAGTAAGGGGTACGAGAGTAAGGGGTACGAGAGTAAGGCGTACGAGAGTAAGGCGTACGAGAGTAAGGCGTACGAGAGTAAGGCGTACGAGAGTAAGGCGTACGGAGTACGAGAGTAAGGCGTACCGAGAGTAAGGCGTACGAGAGTAAGGCGTACGGAGTACGAGAGTAAGGCGTACGAGAGTAAGGCGTACGAGAGTAAGGCGTACGGAGTAAGGCGTACGGAGTACGAGAGTAAGGCGTACGGAGTACGAGAGTAAGGCGTACGGAGTACGAGAGTAAGGCGTACGGAGTACGAGAGTAAGGCGTACGGAGTACGAGAGTGCGGCGTACGAGAGTAAGGCGTACGGAGTACGAGAGTGCGGCGTACGGAGTACGAGAGTGCGGCGTACGAGAGTAAGGCGTACGGAGTACGAGAGTACGGCGTACGGAGTACGAGAGTAAGGCGTACGAGAGTAAGGCGTACGAGAGTAAGGCGTACGAGAGTAAGGCGTACGGAGTACGAGAGTAAGGCGTACGGAGTACGAGAGTAAGGCGTATGGAGTACGAGAGTAAGACGTACAGTTTTCCCATGTTTTCCGGTGAAATTATCTTCTAGTTCTTCTTCTAGACTCCGCCCATCAGAGTCTTCTGCCACCTGAGAAAGGAGAGAGGAGATAGGAGAGAGGAGAAAGCGAGAGAGAGCAGATGTGTGAGCAACAGAAATACCATCCACCTTCACTCCTTCAGTATCAACTGACCATCACTAAGCTCACATTTCAGAAAAACTGATGTAATGACTACCTTCATTGACTCCCTCCTAAGCCTCAGCTTGCCAGACTGATGAGGGGAAAAAAGATAATCAATCAGCCAGTTATTAATGAACTTTTAGGCTAGTCAATGTAAAATAGATTTATGTTAAATAAAATATAGTGACATAGTTTGGAGTGTGGCCAGGAGGTGATAATGTAATGCAAACAATGAACATGTAGAAAAGCCATTAAATGAGTAGGTTTCTTACAGGTTTCCAGTCAGGATTGAGCTCAGGACTGTCTTCAGGCCAATCCTCCACACACCTCTCCTGTTTTGGGTTTCACAAAGTCACCCCAGTTCAGTACACACAGCAAAAAGACAGTCAAAGAGAAAAGGTCAACACACAAGTGGTGCCCCTCTTCTACATACCTGGCCAGTCAGAAGAATGTTCTTAAAGACCTCCACCTCCTCTAACTTGTTGTCCTGTAAAACCAGGATGTTACTCTCAGATCAACAACGGAGAGAGAGATAACATGTTCATATACTAGACTGTCTTGTCTACTGAAAGTTGTAGAAAAGTTCCGTCATTTAACTGCTGTTCAACAGATTGTGGTAGGTATAGACTTGGCACAGAAACTTACCTGAGCTGTGTTCTTCATTTGAGGGGCTGGTCGCTCAGCTTCGATCTAAAGACACATAACAGAAACCCAATGGGAAACAAGTGAGTCACATAGACAATACAATAATTGGTATGCTTACATCCATGGAGAAAGAGGGACAAATAAAATGGGGGTATCATTTCTGATGGTAGCGGTGGTGTTCTTACATCACTTGGTAGCTTGGGCTGTCTTTTTCGAGGAGGTGGTTTAGGAGGGCTGTTGGAGGTCTTCACCTGAGAGTTCACAACAACATGTCACTCTTTGCAACGAAGGAAAGAGAGGTCACATGGATATAAAAGACTGTACGAGGACTGTGAAGAAAAATACTTTAAGTTACCTGGGAGGAACCATTGAAAGCCTGCGTGGGGGACAGGGATCTGGCCTGGAGGATACCATGTTTCAAGGCAGTAGGGGTGGGATGGAGAACCTCATGTTTGGTTCCGTGAGGGGTCGTCAGGAAGATGTCATATTGTTTATCAGAGGGTGCTGCAAGGTTGAAATCCTGCGTGTTAGAGATTGATGCATTGAAGAGCTCAGCAGTCTTCTCAAAATCTGACCCTGAGAAGATGTCTGTTTTCTGCCCTGACGAAGTCTGGAATAAAGGTGTGGACTGTTTGACTGTAGAGTCAGCACTGAAAGAGGCACTCTGAAAGATATCATTGGGCGAGGAATGGAAAATGTCCCATGTCCTGGAAGGCAGGGGTTGAAAGATGTCTGGTGTTACATTGGAGGAGGGAGTTTGGAAAGGGTAATTTGACCCAGGGGGTGTGGCTTGAAAGAGATTGGGCGTGTCAGAAGGAGTGGATTGGAAGGGGTCCTTTTGAATGGACAATGGGGCTTGGAATAGGTAATCTCCCTTGGTGGGAGGAACTTGGAATAGGTAATCTCCCTTGGTAGGAAGGGCTTGGAATATATCTTCTGTTTTTGAGGGCGTAGTTTGGAATTGGTCATCTCCCTTGGTGGGCGTAGCTTGGAATTGGTCCTCTCCCTTGGTGGGCGTAGCTTGGAAGAGGTCATCTCGCTTGCTAGGAGGGGCTTGGAATATGTCTGCCGTTTTGGAGTGCAGAGCTTTGAATAGCTCATCTCCCTTTGTGGGTAGGGCTTTGAATAGCTCATCTCCCTTTGTGGGTAGGGCTTTGAATAGCTCATCTCCCTTTGTGGGTAGGGCTTTGAATAGCTCATCTCCCTTTGTGGGTAGGGCTTTGAATAGCTCATCTCCCTTTGTGGGTAGGGCTTTGAATAGCTCTTCTCCCTTTGTGGGTAGGGCTTTGAATAGCTCTTCTCCCTTTGTGGGTAGGGCTTTGAATAGCTCATCTCCCTTTGTGGGTAGGGCTTTGAATAGCTCATCTCCCTTTGTGGGTAGGGCTTTGAATAGCTCATCTCCCTTGGTTGGAGGAGCTTGGAATGGGTCTGGTGTTTTTGACGGCTGAGTTTTTAATAGGTCCTGTTGGTTCGAAGGAGTTTTCCGAAGCTCCAGTATTTCAGAAGTTGTGACAGATAAAGGACTGTGGCTCAAATTTGGTGGTGTGTTTTGAGTGAGGGGCATTGTTTTGAAGAGATCCGGTGACCGTCTTTCAGACATGGTTTTGAAAGTATACGTCTGCCTGTCAGATGGGGTAGTATGAAGGTTGTTGTCCGTCTGTTGTTTGTCAGGGTTGATGTCCTCTGGCATGCTCTGAAACTCAGGCGGTGGAGCGAAGATGGTGGCAAAACTCTGCTGACATAGAACCTCTGAATCCTGATTCTTAGTGTTCTTAGTGTCCCCGTCTATAGTCACACTGCTCGATTCCTATGGGTTAAAAAAAACAACAACAGCAGAACACAAATCAAACAAAATGGTATTGCACATGTCATACCACCATGCAAATGGTAGGTTAGAGATCTGGTGAAAATGCAATGTCACTGATCAAGACTTACTTTCATATAAGAGTAGAATGGATTCTCTTTTGACAAGCTGCGATTGATTCCATTCTGAGAGAGCGAGAGAGAGCAAAGTAGGGTAACAAATAAATGAGAATTGATGAGAAACATTTAGCATTAACAGTTGCCCCATAATGCAGTCTAACCTGCTTTAGGTGAGTGTCATTAAAGGAAGAATCTCTGGATTCTGAAGTGGAGGGGATAGGAGTCAGAGAGAATGTGGAAGATATCAAAAATAGTGTTATGATATACCTTCTATGAGCTTGTGTCCCCCGACCTGTCTCAACCTCCAGTATCTATGCTGCAATAGTCTATGTGCCCGGGGGGGGCTAGGGTCAGTCTTATCTGGTGTAATCCTCCTGTCTTATCTGATGTCCTGTGTGAATTTAAGTATGCTCCCTCTAATTCTCTCTCCCCCTCCCGGAGGACCTGAGCCCTAGGAATATGTCTCTGGACTACCTGGCCTGATGATTCCTGGCTGTTCCCAGTCCTCCTAGTCTTGCTGCTCCAGTTTCAACTGTTCTGCCTGCGGCTATGGAACCCTGACCTGTTCACCAGACGTGCTACCTTGTCCCGGACCTGCTGTTTTCGTCTCTCATTCTCTCTCGACCTCTCAACCTTTGAATGCTCGGCTCTGAAAAGCCAAATTACATTTACTCCTGAGGTACTGACTGGTTGCACCTTCTACAACCACTGTAATTATTATTTGACCCTGCTGGTCATCTATGAACATTTTGAATCTTGAAGAACAATCTGGCCTTAATGGCAATGTACTCTTATAATCTCCACCCGGCACAGCCAGAAGAGGACTGGCCACCACTCAGAGCCTGGTTCCTCTCTAGGTTTCTTCCTAGGTTCCTATCTTTCTAGAGAGTTTTTCCTAGCCACCGTGTTTCTACATCTGCATTGCTTGCTGTTCGGGGTTTTAGGCTGGGTTTCTATATAAGCACTTTGTGACATCTGGTGATGTAAACAGGGCTTTACAAACACATTTGATTTTGATTTGAGCTTGTGTGTGTGTCAGTGTTGTTTACCCTGTATGGTTTGTGGATGGGACTTTGGGAGACTCTCCTCAGCATCTCCTGTAGTCTCATGATACTCTGAAAGAGTTTAAAAAACAAATATGACTCCATGAATGAATGCCTATAGGGAATGCTTTCTCTCTTGTCTATGCTCTAAGGGTATACAGTGCTTGCTTGTCTACCGTGTCTATAGTGGATGTAACCTTGTGTTGTGTACAAAAATAGTCCAAATTGCACTTCCTGATCAGGTGGATTTTTCAGGCTGTTTCGCAAAATATTCTTAAAGGGTGACAGAGCACATAGGCATCCAGAATACCTAAAACCAGAAGCAACATCATTTCTCAATCAACTGCCCTGAAAGAATGTCAGACACAATGCCATGCCAACACAGTTCCTGAGCTACAGCTAATGAGAGAAAAGAAATGATCTCTCTATATAATATATATTCACATACTGTAGGGCCCTACTACTGTACTTTGTGGGTAACAACCCGACAACATGCTTTGTACAATAAGTTCAAGGTTTAGAACCATGATCCATGCTATGTTTGTAATAATAAACTATAAAAAAAAAAATATATATTTATACAACTCTTGCACTGAGATGCAGTGCCTTAGACCGCTAGCTTCAAGATGCTTTTGGGAAATCTGTCCCAGATTCCAGTGGTGTAAAGTACTTAAGTAGAAATACTTTAAAGTATTACTTAAGTAGATTTTTTGGGTACCTGTACTTTACTATTTATATTTTTGACAACTACATTCTTAAAGAAAATAATGTACTTCTTACTCCAAACATTTTCCCTGACACCGAAAAGTACTTGTTACATTTTTGAATGCTTAGCAGGACAGGAAAATTGTCCAATTCACACACTTATCAAGAGAACATCTCTGGTCATCCCTACTGCCTCTGATCTGGCGGACTCACTAAACACACAAAATGCTTAGTTTGTAAATTATGTCTGAGTGTTGGAGTTTGACCCTGGCTGTCAAAAATAATAATAATAATATTAAAATAATAATAATGAAATCGTGCCATCTGACTTGCTTAATATAAGGAATTTGATATATAGCATGTACTTTTACTAAAGTATGACAATTGAGTACTTTTACCACCAGTGTACTTAAGTACATTTAAAATCAGATACTTTTAGACTTTTACTCAAGTAGTATTTTACTGGTTTACTTTCACTTGAGTCCTTTTCTATTAAGGTATCTACTTTTACTCAAGTATGACAATTGAGTACTTTTTCCACCTCTGCCATATTCTTACTCACCGGTCTTCTCTCCCGCAAAAACCCTTCCACGGGCTCACTCTGCGCCCCCTCGCTCTCCTTATCCTGAGAAAGAAGTACAAATCAAATCACAATGGAGTTTGATATTCTTGTTACAACAGTAAAATGCTGGATGTACAACTCTTATTGAACTGAAATCTTATTGTTACAAAAGTAAAGTGTTGCACGTTCTAATCTTATTGAACTGAAATAATATTTTAGAATTATTGAAGAGTTTAAAGAGTTGTGATCTGTCACAAACGCACGTGTCGGTAATAATTCCATGGTAGGCCTATCACTTGTCATTAAAACAGTTAAATTAGTTTGATCTTACCATTGTTTGTGTCAATATCCGATCCAGTAAGCTATTGTTCGCACTAAACGAAAGATTGCACTGGAATGAACTCTCTAATTGCCAAACTAGCACTTCCAACTGCGCGACTTGGCAAGCAGTCCGCGCTGCATGCGCTGAGTGATTGGATGATTGATGGACAGCATCCGTAAGAGCGTTTGATTTCGTCCCCTCGGCGCTCTGTAGAACGAATGGAACGGTCCCGAAGTGAAAACCCCCTCTAGGCCTACCCTTCGCGCTGGGCGAGCTGAACCGCTAAATCAACTCACCTTTTTAATTGCTGGTCAAACCTTTCTGGTGATGGTGTTGTTATAGAGTGAGCGTCCCTCCCCTTCATATTTTCATCCTAGTAGCTAAAATGCGACCCGACCAGTTGTCCTCACCACAAGGAGAAGGTGCAGTCAATGACGCGCAGGGGTGTGTTGTGTTCCCATAGATAGATGAAAGAAACATTTATGTCTATACTTAGTCTTGAAAAAAAAACACTGTCTTAAGTCAAAGTATGTTCATTTGAAATGGAGTCAGTGACTTAAGTTGATGTTGTAGAAAACATTCTCTCTCTCTCTCTCTCTCTCTCTGTGTGTGTGTGTGTGTGTGTGTCTGTGACTGTGTCTGTGTGTCGGTGTGTGTGTCTGTGACTGTGTCTGTGTGTCGGTGTGTGTGTCTGTGTGTGTGTGTGTGTGTGTGTCTGTGACTGTGTGTGTGTGTCTGTGTGTCTGTGACTGTGTCTGTGTGTCGGTGTGTGTGTCTGTGACTGTGTCTGTGTGTCGGTGTGTGTGTGTATCATTTCTCAATGAAACCTATTTTGTCCAGTTTTCATAACAACATTAAATCATTGAATTCTAGATCTATCTCTTGGAAGTATACAATTATCTTTATGTATTGCAATTAAAAATGGGTGAAGTAAAATTGAATTTGCATTGCAATATGAAGACAGTAATTTGGTTCTCTACAGAAAGTACCACTTGTATATTACAGTATATTAGACCCTATGACGTTTCTACGCATGAGTTTAGCTAGCCAACGTCACCATGACATCGCCTACAAGTGTGATTGGGGATTTCTATTTGAGAAGTATCTTAATATTGTACAGTCCAAAAAATGGTGCAGTCAAAAACGTGGTTTCCAGTTTTTTTATATATATTTCCACACTATGAGGTTGGATTAATAATGTGAAATTGTGAAAATTATGATAATGCCCTTTTAGTGTAAGAGCTGGTTGAAAAGACTGTCTGAAATGTCAGCGTCTTTTGGTGGTCTGGAGACGTAAATTAGTTAATTAACCAATAAGAAAGTGAGTTCCAAACTTATCTGCCAATAACAGCTAGTTTTCAGTTTTCCCCTCCCCACTCAGACCACTGCCAGACAGTCCTAGCAAAATTCTTGCTTGAGAAATTTCTCTTCACTAAAAATGTTGTTTCTGACTATTTTTTATTCAAAATCCCAGTATGGCACTTAATTGTTACCCAGTAATGATTTGATATTGAGATTTAAAAAAATGGCTGCATTGGACCTTTAATCAAGACAGATTTTGTTTAAATTGTCACAAAACATTTATTTGACAATATTTATGTTGTTATTTCAAGTCAATGTCACAAAACGTGGAGAATAGAACAATTTTAGTGTTTTTGATAACCAAATCTGGACCTTTGACATTTCTTGTTTATGTTATAAATCTGTGGTTTGCGGTTGTGCATGATTTGGGGTATGCAGTATGCAGAAGCTAAACTGTTTGTTTTTGTTAATTAAATAGGGAGGTGCTACAATATTATGCTGCATTTCAATTGCTATGCCAATACATTTGGGGCATCCTAATCTAACTGAGATATAACAAGTACTTTGTGTTCTTTATGGATAACCGTCTAACTCTACCCTTTGTTTACAGTGTCATCCTCTGACCTGAAAATCCAACTCTATCAAAGTGCCAAATCATTCAAGAACCTCTGATAAAAATGAAAATAATCTGTCTACAGACAGACAGACCAGGAGACAATTCCATAGTCACCCTGGAGCATCGGACTCATACAGATGATCATTTACAATAGAATAAACTGTTGTGTCTCCACTGGACTTGACAATTTCCAGTTAATATGACATTTTAACAGGGGATTCTCACTGGTGGTGTTGCCCTCAGAACAGCCTCAATTCATCGGGGCATGGACTCTACGTTCCAAAGTGATGCTGGCCCATGTTGACCCCAATGCTTCCCACAGTTGGGTCAAGTTGGCTGGATATCCTTTGGGTGGTGGACAATTCTTGATACACAAGGCAAACTGTTAAGCGTTAAAAATCCCAGCAGTGTTGCATTTTCTTGGCACGAACCGGTGCGCCTGACACCTACTACCATACCCTGTTCAAAGGCACTTAAATCTTTTGTCTATTCACCCGCTGAATGGCACACATACACAATCCATGTCTCAAGGCTGAATTGTCTCAAGGCTTAAAAGTCATTCTTTAACCTGTCTCCTCCCCTTCATCTACACTGATTGAAGTGGATTTAACAAGTGACATCAATAAGGGATCACAGCTTTCAACTGGATTCACCTGGTCAGTCTATTTTCATGGAGATTTTTTTTATATATATACAGTTGGGAGAACAAGTATTTGATACACTGCCAATTTTGCAGGTTTTCCCACTTACAAAGCACGTAGAAGTCTGTAATTATCATTGGTACTCTTCAACTGTGAGTGACAGAATCAAAAAAATGTTTCCAGAAAATCACATTGTACGATTTTTAAGTAATTAATTAGCATTTTATTGCATGACATAAGTATTTGATACATCAGAAAAGCAGAACTTCATATTTGGTACAGAAACCTTTGTTTGCAATCATACGTTTCCTGTAGTTCTTGACCAGGTTTGCACACACTGCAGCAGGGATTTTGGCCCACTCCTCCATACAGTTCCTTTAGGTTTCGGGACTGTCGCTGGGCAATACGGACTTTCAGCTCCCTCCAAAGATTTTCTATTGGGTTCAGGTCTGGAGACTGGCAAGGCCACTCCAGGACCTTGAGATGCTTCTTACGGAGCCACTCCATAGTTGCCCTGGCTGTGTGTTTCGGGTCATTGTCATGCTGGAATACCCAGCCACGACCCATCTTCAATGCTCTTACTGAGGGAAGGAGGTTGTTGGCCAAGATCTCGCGATACATGGCCCCATCCATCCTCCCCTCAATACGGTGCAGTCGTCCTGTCCCCTTTGCAGAAAAGCATCCCCAAAGAATGATGTTTCCACCTCCATGCTTCACGGTTGGGATGGTGTTCTTGGGGTTGTACTCATCCTTCTTCTTCCTCCAAACACGGCGAGTGAAGTTTAGACCAAAAAGCACTATTTTTGTCTCATCAGACCACTTGACCTTCTCCCATTCCTCCTCTGGATCATCCAGATGGTCATTGGCAAACTTCAGACGGGCCTGGACATGCGCTGGCTTGAGCAGGGGGACCTTGCGTGCGCTCCAGGATTTTAATCCATGACGGCGTAGTGTGTTACTGATGGTTTTCTTTGAAACTGTGGTCCCAGCTCTCTTCAGGTCATTGACCAGGTCCTGCCGTGTAGTTTTGGGCTGATCCCTCACCTTCCTCATGATCATTGATGCCCCACGAGGTGAGATCTTGCATGGTGCCCCAGACCGAGGGAGGTTGACTGTCATCTTGAACTTCTTCCATTTTCTAAAAATTGCGCCAACAGTTGTTGCCTTCTCACCAAGCTGCTTGCCTATTGTCCTGTAGCCCATCCCAGCCTTGTGCAGGTCTATAATTTTATCCCTGATGTCCTTACACAGCTCTCTGGCCTTGGCCATTGTGGAGAGGTTGGAGTCTGTTTGATTGAGTGTGTAGACAGCTGTCTTTTATACAGGTAACAAGTTCAAACAGGTGCAGTTAATACAGGTAATGAGTGGAGAACAGGAGGGCTTCTTAAAGAAAAACTAACAGGTCTGTGAGAGCCGGAATTCTTACTGGTTGGTAGGTGATCAAATACTTATGTCATGCAATAAAATGCTAATTAATTATTTAAAAATCATACAATGTGATTTTCTGGATTTTTGTTTTAGATTCCGTCTCTCACAGTTGAAGTGTACCTATGATAAAAATTACAGACTTCTACATGCTTTGTAAGTAGGAAAACCTGCAAAATCGGCAGTGTATCAAATACTTGTTCTCCCCACTGTATATATATAATGAAACCAAAATTAAAGCCCAATCTGTTAATGTAACAAGTATTTCCATTTAATTAATCAATATTGTTTCCACAAGGTCTCATCATTTTTGGCTTCTTTGAAGAAAATACCAATCTAAAATCATTCTATTTGATTTATATGAGAATTATGAACATTGATTCAATGTTTTTAATGTGTTAAATTAAATGTACATGTAAATTGTAGGTGTCGGACATATACAATACAATTCAATACCATAGCACTGCCTGGACTTTGATTAACGACATTGGCACTTGGATTGGAACCAGTGCTATGGTCAGATGACATGAAAATACAGCTCTTTGGCCACGCACACAACTGGTGGGTTTTGGCGTTTAAAAAAAGAAGCATATGCAGAAAAGGACCTCATACCTACAGTAAAAACGGTCAGATACAGCAAATGTCACTGGAAAAAAATACAACATTCTGCCAACACCTCCAACCAAGGTCGTCCATTTATATTTTATACTGTCTTGGCCTAATTCCAATACTTCCAAAGTATACAGCAAATAAGAGTGTTATTGTCACCATAAAAGGTGAATGATGGCCGTTATTCAGGCAGAGCTAGAATGCTTGTTCACACGTGCACAGCTTTACGACAGGTCTGTTTTATAACGGAAACAAGCCTATGTATGGTGTGAGCCAAGTTGATACACTTCTCTTCAGAAATAGCACATGCTGCACCCCTGCCCAATCATGTGCAATCCATACATTAGGGCCTAATTTATTTATTTTCTACCACCGTTTCATGTAAGACCCAGATGCAGATAACATCGAAGTAATAACAGTTTATTAATCCAACAGGGGCAGGCAAAAGACAGGTCAAGGCATGCAGAGGTCAGTAATCCAGATAGGTGGTGCAGAGGTGCAGGCAGGCTCAGGGTCAGGACAGGCAGATTGGTCAACACCAGGAAAACTAGAAAACAGGAACAATCGAGAGACAGGCGCAGAAGGAAAACCGCTGGTAGGCTTGACGAAACAAAACGAACTGGCAACAGACAAACAGAGAACACAGGTATAAATACACTGGGGATAAAAAGGAAGATGGAGACACCTGGAGGAGGGCGGAGACAAGCACCAAGGACAGGTGAAACAGATCAGGGTGTGAACATTTCTATTGACTGATTTTCTCATATAAACTGTAACTCAGTAAAATCTTTGAAATTGTTGCATGTTGCATTTATATCTTTGTTCAGTATATACAGTATATACAGTATATACAGTATATATATATATATATATATTTTTTTTTACAAGCAATTCCCAATCTTCTCTCTTACTTAAATTCACTCCAATGCCATTGAATACCACCCATTTGACTAATAAAGAAAAAAATAACTTAGTCAAGACGTATTCTTTCTTGTTTTAACATTTAATTTTTTTAGGTTGTTCATTGTATTATACAGACCGATTATAGCCACACAAGTACGTTTGATAGCATTTTGTTATTCTTTAGCTTTTTTGTGCTAATGCTAAAAACGTTACACAAGAACTAACACACTGTTGTCTAACCTATGAACAAACTTAACACTTCACGTAGCAAAACAAAATTAGATCGAAAGATAAACAAGAACGAAACCAAAATAAGGTGTACATTCACACAGCCCTAGCCCACTGTCAACTCAAACAATAAGTCCCGTGTTAAGCTTAAACTGTTAAGCTTAACACGTATTCTTTTTTTTTTTTTTTTTTTTGGTAGAGGCTCCCATGCCAGATTGGTTGATTCTCAATGCAAGACTGGGATGAGCCTAATCATTCCTTCTATTCTTCTTCACCCTTCTCCTCATCGTCAACATAACATTCCTGTTATTATCTAGAAATATCACCATCATCACATCATCAAAATACCCTTCTCAAATGACTTAACCTCAGATTCTTCAATATCATCAACCATCCAACCCGCTCTACTATAAGAACGTGACATAGGGGGGAAGAGCTCTGAAGAAAACGGGAAAGAAACAAGCAAAGCCCAAACAAAAGCTCAAAGTCATACTTTTTTTTTTTTTTAAATGTGACATACGCCATTACGAATGATTGCACTCAACTACAGAAACTAAACACACGACACACGCTCTCTCTCTCACACACACACACACATACAAACTCAAAAACATACACACTGCTCTCCAAGTGTTTTCTGTTCTTACCGGGTCCTCTAACAGTCTGTTCAGTCCATTGGTTTGGATCAGGGCAGAGTGTCGAGCTCCATATGGATCTGCTGCTATCGCAATACTTTTAGTCTTTTAGGGGTTGTTTTTTAAATCACATTGGGAAATTTTAAAGTTCAGTTTTGCTGAATGTTCTGGGAATTATTACATTCCTAGAAAACAGTTATGATCTTAGATTTAGAAAGGTTGCTGGTTTGAACCCTCGAGCCGGCTAGGTGAAAATCTACCGTTGTGCCCTTGAGCAAGGCACTTAACCCTAATTGCTCTGGATATGAGCGTCTGCTAAATGACTAAAATTTCAAATGAGTGTGGACAGTCAGGCTTCTAGGTTTAGGGTTTAGGGTGTAGTAGTTGGCTATTCCCTGTTGGCAGTGTAAGGGCTGGTTCATTGTCAGATCATAAGAAGGTCGATTGGGACAGAGGGGTGGACTTTCCTTTCCTCACCTCTACTCTTAAATTGTGCTTTTGACGGTATGAGAGTTTTCAAATACACATAAACACAATCACAAACAAACACACCCAACCTAAATAATGCCTCATTCATGCTCTCTATCCATTACCTTCCACTGCATGACAGACTTCCTACTTAGGTCCTACTTAGGACATGCTGTCGGTTCTCTTGTTACTGATCTACTAGTATAGGAGTTCACTCACTTTAACAATGTCACTCTTCAACATCCATCCTCATCTTCATCATCATCCTCACCCATCAGCTACATCACACACACACACACACACACACACACACACACACACACACACACACACACGTACCAACAAGTTCATCTTCATCATCATCCTCCTCACCCATCAGCTACATCACACACGTACTTACCAACAAACTTATCTTCACATATAAAAGAAAATGGAAACATCCACATGGGCTGAAATCAGATCAGGCAGATCAGATACTCCACACAGTCAAATAACTCCAGCCCCCCACCACTCACTTTTAAACAGGGCCAATGGAAGAAATGATCTACCTGGCAACAGGGAAGAGGAAGTAAACTCTCACTGGCCGTTGCTATGGTTAAGGATCAAGTGACCAATGAGAAACTTCACCGCTTCACTGAGGCAGGTTACAAAAACTAAAAAAAAAAACTAAAAAAAAAATAAGAATTTTATTTTTTTTAATTAAAGGATTTGACAGACACACATTTTCATTATAAGTATTTCTGCTACAGACTTTTTCCCCTTCTATTTATACTTTAAAAATAAAGAGATTTAAAAAAAAATAATATTACTATTACATTATTGTCATTTTCATTATTAATAGTGTTAATATCATCAGCATCTTTATCATTATCATAATTAATTCTACTGGTGAACACTAAGGTGAGCTCGCTACAGAACACTTCCACTATTTAGGTTAATGGGCTTTATTGACTGACAGATAGAGAGAGAGAGAGAGGACTGGCTGAAGAGATGAATAGATAAGGTTGAGATGAGCTGTGGGAGGAGGACAGTGTTAAAGTAACTCTCTCTCTCTCTCTCCCTCTCTCTCTCTCTCAAACTCACTGTCATTCTCTGTCTCTCTCTCTCTCTCCCTCCCTTTCTCTCTCTCTCTTCAGCAGGACACTTCCATGGTATGGGAGGGGCTGGGGGGCATCTGCCCACCCTGAGAGCTCTGAGACAGGGTACGAGAACGCTCGCGCTCCCCCTCCATGGAGTAAGAGGAAGACAGCGAGGTGGTGCGCGAACGAGACAGACGGGTCATGACGGACGATGCCACTGTGGGAGAGGGAGAGGGAGGAAGGGGGAGGGGCAAAAACATGGGAAGAGGGAGGATAATTAAATTGATACAGAGAGACAGTAGCACAAAAAGTCACAGTAGGTCGTCATAGCCACATATTACAAACTGAGGTAAACTTACTGTAGCCCATCCCCTGGATGAAGTACTTGAACGCCTCGGTCAGTTTGCTGGGCTGTAAGAAAACACGGAAGGTTCATTACATTTTATTAATTAAAATACGTTATATAAAATCTATATTTGTACAATAACATGGACATGCAGGAATTACATTAGTTACTGGATGGTTAGTTGTATTTATCATGACACATGCTGTATTGTTAAATTCACAACTTGTATGAACTAAAAATATATGTATTTAACGACTTGGCATGTTTAATGTGTCTTACCTGGGTAAGCTGAGGAAGACCGCCAGCATCTGCCATCTGAGGAAGAAGATGAGGACAATTTAGTGTTTAGTAGCAACTGAATGCCGGAGGAAAATGGCTGTGTGTGGTTTGTTTTGATAAATGAGGGGGTGACGATGAAAGCTGGAGTACCTTGAGAAATGAGGTTGTCGTTGGGTCCAGTTTGCTGTTGCACTCCACCTGGTGGACATTGAGGGGAAAACATGTGACTTAATCAACATCACTACATTCACTTTGCCTGTCTGTGTTCGATTGGCTACATTAAGATATAATGTAGAAAACTTACAGCAGCCTCCTCATAAGGTGCCTGATCCCCAACCACCAGCATCACAGGACACCTGAGAAAGAGACGAGAGAGAGAGAGATAGACAGAGAGAGAAAGACAGAGAGATACATTGAGAGAGACAGAGAGACTCTTGGGTATATTCAATGGAAAGAGTGGGAGACCTATTCCATACTATTGTCACAGCTGATGTAAGTGGTTTGATGGTAAAATGCTTACTTGAAGTTGCTTGTACGGTCAATGATCAGATCCCTGCGGCTGGAAAAGAGGTAAGGAAGGTTACACTATTGAAGGTTTGTGTGTGTGTGTGTGTGTGTGTGTGTGTGTGTGTGTGTGTGTGTGTGTGTGTGTGTGTACCTGTTGTAGCCCCTCCAGAAAAGCTCAATGTTGATGAGGTTGGGGGCTTTAGAGATGCGATCTCTGTGTGACTTCACCAGGTCTGCATTAGCTGACATCTCCTCCTACAAAACAAGACAGAAATAATGTACTTTTTACTCCATACATTTTCCCTGAAACCCAAATGTACTTGTTACATTTTGAATGCTTAGCATGACAAAATGGTCCAATTCACACACTTATCAAGAGAACATCCCTGGTCTTCCCTACTGCCTCTGATCTGGCGGACTCACTGAACACAAATGCTTTGTTTGTAAATGATGTCTGATTGTTGGAGTGTGACCCTGGCTATCAGTAAATAAATAAAAACAAGAAAATTGTGCCGTCTGGTTTGCTTAACAAAATTACTTTTGATACTTAAGTATATTTCAAACCAAATACTTTTAGACTTTCTCAGGTAGTATTTTACTGGGTGACTTTCACTTTTACTTGAGTCATTTTCTATGAAGGTATCTTTACTTTTACTCAAGTATGAGAATGTAGTACTTTCTCCACCACTGCTCATGGGCGCAAGCACGCACACACACCTGACTGAAGAGATGACTCAGGATCTGCTCTGTGAGGGAGGATGTCAGGGTAGTGATCTGGAGACAGAAAGAAAGAGAGATGGAGAGAACGAGAGAGAGAGAGAGAGAGAGAGAGTGCGAGAGAGAGAGAGAGAGAGAGAGAGAGAGAGAGAGAGGGATAGTTAGGACAAACCGACGTCAGCTTAGTTTATATCATACGTACAGTAATACCACCATGAATACAATCCCACTATCTATTTTCCTCATCTAAATGTTACTTTATCAAATTGTCAAAATCAAAATATCCCATTGTCCAAGACAGCAATGACTGTTTATTAACTGTTAGATCAAGAGGAATGGATATATGCACTGGTAATTGAGTATCTCCTTGAATTGTAATGTAGATGTCATCACAACAACACAGAAGAGTAATAGTGATAATGAATAGGATATTGGATTGCTATTAGATCTTTTGATGCTGCTAGTAGTCAAAAATCCTCTGGGCTTCTGAGTGATGATAATAATAATATCTAATACGGTTGCCTGTATTATACAGATGTAAGATCTTAATTTGATCACTCTTTTTTTTGCTGAGAATTTTCCTGCATGGCAGGAAATGCAAACTTGTAGTATATTTGAGTTTTAAAAAGGCTTTGTAATTTCCAATTTGACATTTCCTGTTGCGGCATGATTATTTTCCTGCAATAGCAAAGTGGCTCAAATTAAGATCCTACATCTGTAAGCATATTGAAGAGACAGTAACCTTCTGGGCAGCCCAGTCCATCCACCCTCTAGCCTGAGGGTCGATGTTGACGAGAACGAGACCTTCAACTGAGTCTGGGTGGGCCATCTGATAGGGCGGAAGAGAGAGATAATGAAAGAGAGAGCGAGAGAAAAGAGGTAAACTGTATGTTGAGACTGTTGAAATGTACGAATTGAAAAAAGAAGCGAGCGTTGATATAGACAGTGGAGAAAACCATATAGCAAATACAAGCTAACCCATGTTCGCTCAATGCACAGACTACCAAGAGACTGCATAACAGAAGCTACCCGAATGGCACACTGGGATTTTTCACAGGGCAGCTGTACGAACTGACACACGGGCCATTAACATGACAAGGAGAAATCAGACACTCACTGTGAACCTGGAGAGAACGTAAGCCCCAGCTCCCACTCCAACTCCGATGACAGTGCGGAAACTAGAACAATGAGAGAGTACAAACGTAGTGACCAAAATATTCTATTAGTGCCGACATGTCTGTATTTTAGTGTTTTGAACTCCAGTAGATGTTTGTGAATACTACGTTGTAAATGTGTTTAAAAAATGATGGTGGACATGCTGGTAAACGAGTGAGTGTTACGTAATGACGATGAAATAATTCTGACTCACTTGAAATATGTCAGGACTGCAGGGATCATCTCTGCAATTTGCTCCATGGACGGATACTGGTATCTAAAAAACATAAGCAGGAACATACGTTTACTATGAACACTTAAACACACACACGCGCTTTTCAATCGAACGCTGCCCGCACCCACCCACCCAACTATCATCACCACTCTCGACGGACACCTACAAATACCTAGGCATCTGGTTAGACTGTAAACTCAACTTCCAGACTCACATTAACCATCTCCAATGCAAAATTAAATCTAGAATCGGCTTCCTATTTCGCAACAAAGCCTCCTTCACTCATGCTGCCAAACATGCCTTTGTAAAACTTACCATCCTAACGATCCTTGACTTCGGCGATGTCATTTACAAAATAGCCTCCAACACGCTACTCAGCAAATTGGATGTAGTCTATCACAGTGCCATCCGTTTTGTTACCAAAGCCCCATATACTACCCACCACTGCGACCTGTATTCTCTCGTTGGCTGGCCCTCACTACATATTCGTCGCCAAACCCACTGGTTCCAGGTCATCATCATAAGTCTTTACTAGGTAAATCCCCGCCTTATCTCAGCTCGCTGGTCACCATAGCAACACCCACCCGTAGCATGCGCTCCAGCAGGTATATTTCACTGGTCGTCCCCAAAGCCAACACCTCCTTTGGCCGCCATTCCTTCCAGTTCTCTGCTGCCAATGACTGGAACGAACTGAAAAAATCCTTGAAGCTAGAGGTTCCTATCTCCCTCACTAACTTTAAGCATCAGCTGTCAGAGCTGCTTATCGATCACTGCACCTGTATATAGCCCTTCTGTAAATAGCCCATCCTACTACCTCATCCCCATATTTATTATTTTTGCTCATTTTGCACTCCAGTATCTCTACTTGCACATCATCTTTTGCACATCTATCACTCCAGTGTTAATTCTAATTTGTACCTTATTTCGCCACTATGGCCTATTTATTGTCCTACCTTCCTAACCTTACTGCATTTTGCACTACATATATAGATTCTCTATTGTGTTATTGACTGTACATTTGTTTATTCTCATGTGTAACTCTGTGTTGTTTTTTGTTGCACTGCTTTGCTTTGTCTTGGCCAGGTCGCAGTTGTAAATGAGAACTTGTTCTCAACTGGCCTACCTGGTTAAATAAAGGTGAAATTTTAAAAATTTTAAAAAATTAAGAAACATTAGGCTTGGGCGGTATACTGTACATACCGGGGTATTTTGAAAATACTAACGGTATGATTTTCAATACCGTCAACAAAAATATATAAAATAAATTGAGCCAGTCACATGGTATGTTTGCTCACAAGCTAAACTTAAAATGTAATACTAATGTTTGCCAGCTAAACGTCTTATAAGTTAACTAGCTATCTAAGATGTGCCAAATACATTTTTTCCAGCTCAAGGCTCCAGCTATGCATTTGGTTTGCTAACTTGCTAGCTATAGGTGGCTAGCTTGAAAGATCAAGCCTAATGGTTACAGCAGAGACAATCAATCCCCTCCTGGATCAAGTGTGAGTAGCCTTGTGAGATAGTTGAGCAACTTTATATGAGCAGGGTTACATTTTAGTCCTTAAGCTTGTTAGCATTAAGCTAGCATCCACCATGGGAATTCCCTTGTATTTTGTTAGCATTAAGCTAGCATCCAACATGGGAATTCCCTTGTATTTTGTTAGCATTAAGCTAGCATCCACCATGGGAATTCCATTGTATTTTGTTAGCATTAAGCTAGCATCCACCATGGGAATTCCATTGTATTTTGTTAGCATTAAGCTAGCATCCAACATGGGAATTCCGTTGTATTTTGTTAGCATTTGTTAGTATATTTCTTTTTTTTTTATAAAATAACGGTAATAAAATATACCCCAGTATGGTACAGGAACAGTATGAAATTATGGAAATCTGGATACTGCCAAACCCTAACACACAGAAACGCACACACAAAACATACACACACAGACACACACACACACTATGCATACCCCATAGGATAGGTGGCGGCCCCCTCCTCTTGGCCAGGAGCATCAATGTGGACCAGAGTGAAGTTTTTCACTATCTCCTGCATCTCCTCAAACTTAAACAGAGGAGAGAAGCAGCTTTTACCTGCGAGAGAGAGAGAGAGAGAGAGAGAGAGAGAGAGAGAGAGAGAGAGAGAGAGAGAGAGAGAGAGAGAGAGAGAGAGAGAGAGAGAGAGAGAGAGAAAAGAGAGAGGAGTGAGAGAGAGAAAAGAGAGAGAGAGAGAGAGAGAGAGAGAGAGAGAGAGAGAGAGAGAGAGAGAGAGAGAGAGAGAGAGAGAGAAAAGAGAGAGAAAAGAGAGAGAGAGAGGAGAGAGAGAAAAGAGAGAGAAAAGAGAGAGAGAGAGGAGAGAAAGGAAGAAAGGGAGAGAAAGGGAGAAAGGGAGAAAGGGAGAGAGAGAATGGGAGAGAAAGAGAAAGAAAGAGAGAGAAAGCGAAAGGGAGAGAGAGTTACAATTTGAAAAGCTTCTAAAACTTGAAAAGCATAAATGCAGAAAGGGCAGACGTTTAACTGAAGGGGAAACTCCAACTGAAAGGAGACTAATTGCTGGAGGGGATCAGCGGGGAAAGATATACAACAAAGGAGAGATGAAAAGGAAAGACAGAGTAAGAGAATGAGAGAGAGAGAGAGAGAGAGAGAGAGAGAGAGAGAGAGAGGAGACAGATATATTAAGAGAGATAAAGAGCGAGAGAGAGACTCACTGTCCAGGCCCACATCGTGGAAGGTGAGGATGGCGGGACGGCGTGTGTTTGAGGTTCCATGGAGAGTCACGTGGAGGAGACCATGAGGCGTCTCAATACTGTGTTCCTGCAGGATGACACAGAGAGAGAGTTACATACACGCACTAATAGACACAGTGAACATACTTTTACATACATATACTCAGCAAAAAAAGAAACTTCCCTTTTTCAGGACCCTGTCTTACAAAGATAATTCGTAAAAATCCAAATAACTTCCCAGATCTTCATTGTAAAGGGGTTAAACCCTGTTTCCCATGCTTGTTCAATGAACCATAAACAATTAATGAACATGCACATCTGGAACGGTCATTAAGACACTAACAGCTTACAGACGGAAGGAAATGAAGGTCACAGTTATGAAAACTTAGGACACTAAAGAGGCCTTTCTACTGACTCTGAAAACACCAAAAGAAAGATGCCCAGTGTCCCTGCTAATCTGCATGAACATGCCTTAGGCATGCTGCAAGGAGGCATGAGGACTGCAGATGTGGCCAGGGCAATAAATTGCTGTCCGTACTGTGAGACGCCTAAGACAGCGCTACAGGGAGACAGGACGGACAGCTGATCGTCCTCGCAGTGGCAGACTACGTGTAACAACACCTGCACAGGATCGGTATATCCGAACATCACACCTGCGGGACAGGCACAGGATGGCAACAACAACTGCCCGAGTTACACCAGGATCACACAATCCCTCCATCAGTGCTCACAGCAAGAACTGGCAAATCTGGTGCAGTCCATGAGGAGGAGATGCACTGCAGTACTTAATGCAGCTGGTGGACACACCAGATACTGGCTGTTACTTAGATTTTGACCCCCACTTTGTTCAGGGACACATTATTCAATTGCTGTTAGTCACATGTCTGTGGAACTTGTTCTGTTTATGTCTCAGTTATTGAATCTTGTTATGTTCATACAAATTTATACACATGTTAAGTTTGCTGAAAAATAAACGCAGTTGACAGTGAGGACGTTTCTTTTCTGGCTGAGTATATATGTAACACGTACACACACAAACAAATGTTGAGAAAAAACATACTTTCACGTGACACGAGACACATGCACACTCATACCGTACATAAAATAAACACTCTTACCTGGCCCTGGTCCAACAGTATCCGAGCTGCAGTCTCAGCATTCTAGCAAGATGGACAGAAACCATAAACGCCAAGACACAAGACCATTGTGAAATACATCTGGGAACCTCTCTGGGAAGCTAATTGAGAAATAAATATCTACAGATGTTTTCACAGTATCAACCCCCTAACATGAGTCCTGTGCCCGTATTCACAAAGAGTCTCAGAGTAGGAGTGGTGATTATATGGACAGTTGGGGCCTGATCCTAGATCAGCTGTCCTACTCCGAGCCATTTAAAAAAAAAAATATGACCCTGGTTAATACTTTTGAATCTGAAGTTCCCCTAACTGTCCACCGCCAGCAGTTGGCAGCAGTGAGAGTATACAGCTCAACTATACTCTCCTGCTCTGCTGTGTACAACAGCTTCAGGGAGAGAGGAGCCTCAGGGCTTTGACATCAACCAAGCTCTCATATCTGAGCCAGCCTAGCAACTACACCTACACCCATACATGTACACACACAAGATACAGTAGTATATGCATGTATGTGTCAGCCTGCACGTATGTGGAATGTGGTGATAGCATGTGACAGCTTGTATGTATGATGAGGCAGGAGGAAGGGGTATGTATGTTTTTTTATTTAACCTTTATTTAACTAGGCAAGTCAGTTATGAACAAATTCTTATTTACAATGACGGCCTACACCAGCCAAACTTTGACGACACTGGGCCAATTGTGCGCTGCCATATGGGACTCCCGATCATGGCCAGTTGTGATACAGTCGGGATTCGAACCAGTGTGTCTGTAGTGAGCAATGTAATGTGTGTATGTGTGAGAGTTGAGGTTGCGAGAATGTGTGTATGACAGAGGGTTTGGCGGTCCTGGATACATGTGGGTGTGTGTACAGTCACTGACCTTTGCGGGATCGGGCTGACCCGGAAGTAAAGGCTTCTCCTCCGTAATGGCGATCTCCTGCATCTCGGTCGTCATGGCGTCACTTGTTCACGTCCTAGAAAGATAAATGTATGAAAATATATTCTAATTTTATTTAGAATTTATAGCATCTCTCTCTTTTATTTTTTCTCCCTCCGTCTATCTCATATACACACACATACACATAAAAACACACACACACACACACATAAAACACACACATACACACACACACACACACACACACACACACACACACACATACACACAAAAACACACATACACATATAAAACACACGCAAACACACACACACACATAAAACACATACACATAAAACACACACACACACACACACACACACACACACACACACACACACACACACACACACACACACACACACACACACACACACACATACACATAAAACCACACACACACACACACATACACATAAAACACACACATACACAAACACACACACACACACACATAAAACACACACACACACACACACACACATAAAACACATAAAACACACACACACACACACACACACACACATAAAACACACACACACACACACACATAAAACACACACACACACATACACATAAAACACACACACATACACATAAAACACACACACGCACACACACATACACATAAAACACACATGCATGCACGCACACTCACGCACACAGTGCACATACGCAGACACACACACAAACACATTTGCTATTCTATCCTCGTGGGGACCTAAAATGTATTTCCATTCAAAATCCTATTTTCCCTAAACCCTAACCTTAACCCATAACCCTAACCCCTTACCCTAAACCTAACCCCTTACCCTAAACCTAACCCCTTACCCTAAACCTAACCCCTTACCCTTACCCTAAACCTAACCCCTTACCCTAAACCTAACCCTAAACCTAACCCTACCCCTTACCCTAAACCTAACCCCTTACCCTAAACCTAACCCCTTACCCTTTACCCTAAACCTAACATCTTACCCTAAACCTAACCCCTTACCCTAAACCTAACCCCTTACCCTAAACCTAACATCTTACCCTAAACCTAAACCCTTACCCTAAACCTAACCCCTTACCCTAAACCTAACCCCTTACCCTAAACCTAACATCTTACCCTAAACCTAACCCCTTACCCTAAACCTAACCCCTTACCCTAAACCTAACCCCTTACCCTAAACCTAACCCCTTACCCTAAACCTAACCCCTTACCCTAAACCTACCCCTTACCCTAAACCTACCCCTTACCCTAAACCTAACCCCTTACCCTAAACCTAACCCTTACCCTAAACCTAACCCCTTACCCTAAACCTAACCCCTTACCCTAAACCTAACCCCTTACCCTAAACCTAACATCTTACCCTAAACCTAACCCCTTACCCTAAACCTAACCCCTTACCCTAAACCTAACATCTTACCCTAAACCTAACCCCTTACCCTAAACCTAACCCCTTACCCTAAACCTAACCCCTTACCCTAAACCTAACCCCTTACCCTAAACCTAACATCTTACCCTAAACCTAACATCTTACCCTAAACCTAACCCCTTACCCTAAACCTAACACCTTACCCTAAACCTAACCCCTTACCCTAAACCTACCCCTTACCCTAAACCTAACCCCTTACCCTAAACCTAACCCTAAACCTAACCCCTTACCCTAAACCTAACCCCTTACCCTAAACCTAATCCTTACCCTAAACCTACCCCTTACCCTTAACCTAACCCCTTACCATAAACCTAATCCTTACCCTAAACCTAACCCCTTACCCTAAACCTAATCCTTACTCTAAACTTAACCCTTACCCTAAACCTACCCCTTACCCTAAACCTAACATCTTACCCTAAACCTAACCCCTTACCCTAAACCTAACCCCTTACCCTAAACCTAACATCTTACCCTAAACCTAACCCCTTACCCTAAACCTAACATCTTACCCTAAACCTAACATCTTACCCTAAACCTAACCCCTTACCCTAAACCTAACCCCTTACCCTAAACCTAACCCCTTACCCTAAACCTACCCCTTACCCTAAACCTAACCCCTTACCCTAAACCTAACCCTAAACCTCTTACCCTAAACCTAACCCCTTACCCTAAACCTAATCCTTACCCTAAACCTACCCCTTACCCTTAACCTAACCCCTTACCATAAACCTAATCCTTACCCTAAACCTAACCCCTTACCCTAAACCTAATCCTTACCCTAAACTTAACCCTTACCCTAAACCTACCCCTTACCCTAAACCTAACCCCTTACCCTAAACCTAACCCCTTACCCTAAACATAACCCCTTACCCTAAACCTAATCCTTACATTTAAAATGTGGGAAATGTCCCCAGGAGGGTGAATTTTTCTTGCTTTACTATCCTTCTGGGGAGCTTTGTGGATTTTAGGTCAACACAAGGATAGAAGAACCAACCCCAACCCAGACACACACACACACACACACACACACACACACACACACACACACACACACACACACACACACACACACACACACACACACACACACACACACACACACACACAGACTAAATACATTGGTTTACTAATCTGGGATCTTCACAGTTCTATGGGACTCTAGAAGTTAATTAATAATTAGAGATAGCAAAATAATTAACTGGGAAGACAAGAGGAAGAAAAATTATACAGGCAGGCAGACAGACAGACAGACAGACAGACAGACAGGCAGGCAGGCAGACACATACGCACGTGAACGCACAGACAGACAGACAGACAGACAGTAAACTGTAATAAGCTCTACTTGTTTTGGAAAGTGTCTATTGACATGATAATTCATACAATGACCTTTCAACTGAACATTGGCTGGGGGACCTCGTTTAGAAACCAATAGCTTGACTCCTCCCTGTGTGTGTGTGTGTGTGTGTGTGTTTATGTTTATGTGGCCCCTAGGGTGCCTTTGATTAGTCATCAGAGAGCATCGAACCCCGACACACAGTCTGCACTCATCTGACTGACTATCTCACAGCCCCTCTGTCCTTCACTCTTTCTCTCACTCTCTCCTTCTCTCTATCTGTCCTTCACTCTTTCTCTCACTCTCTCCTTCTCTCTATTTTCCTCTACCTCCCCCTGTTTATCTCTCTCTCCACAGCGACTAGGTTTTATCAGGCTCATTGGTCTTGCCAAGGACTGTGGATGAAATGACTTCATTACTTATCAGTAACACACAGACAAAGACACACACTCAAATGCATACACACACACACGCACGCACGCGCGCGCGCACACGCACACACACACAAACAGTAGAAATAAGTCTTCCACAATACTTGAATACTCTTACATCTCAGATATAAGCATCCTAGATATAAGAATCAATATTTCAGTTTGCCTATTCTGTCAGGCTGTGGAAATTTAGAAACAGGATGTCCCTCAGAAGAAGAAGGAGAAGGAGAAGAAGAAGAAGAAGCTCATCCATCATATCAGAAATGAACCAGCCAGTTACTTAAAAAATTAAATGCAATCTTGCAATATTTACTATAACATATCTGTGAGATAGGAGTTTGTAACTAAACTATAATCTGTTTTCCCTTCATAATAGCATTAGCATGGCTAATGTAATGTAGATGTACATTAGTATGAATGACTGAAATTAGCATGTTAATTATCATGTTAGCAAGTGACTGGTTGTCAAAGGTCACATTACAACAAACTCATTATATGGAAGAATTTGGCTATCAGAGAGAAAATCATCGAATCCTATTGGTTATACACAAGAAAATACAAACCATAATCATAAATCACAATGTGAATGTAAATCAACTCAGACAATGACATTGCACCACAACAGTATTTCATAAAATGATCAGCAACAAGATGTTATGAGTTATCTACTGCCAGGGATTGTTAGTTAGCTATCGACAAGATGTTATGGGTTATCTACTGCCAGGGATTGTTAGTTAGCTATCGACTGGACAGGGAAAATCATTCAGTCATGTGACCGGCGGGTGGGATGATTATGCATTAACATCAATATTTCACACATACTGTACTTCCCTTCATTACACGTCATCTCCATGTCGACTCAGTCCCTGCTATAGAACTTAAATCCTCCCTCACTGCCTCCCTGCCTCCCTCCCTTTCCCCCTCTCTCTCTCTCTCTCTCTATCCCTCTCTCTCCCTCTCTCTCCCTCTCTCCCTCTCTCTACCTCTCTCTACCTCTCTACCCCTCTCTCTACCTCTCTACCCCTCTCTCTACCTCTCTACCCCTCTCTCTCTCTCTTTCAGTGACTAAGTGTGTTTTAGAGCGTGTAATAACTGTCAAACTGCACAGGGAATATGTCACTACAGAGAGGGAGAGAGAGAGGGGGAGATAGAGAGAGAGAGGGAGAGAAAGAGAGATGGAGAGAGAGGGGAGGGCTAAGAGACTGTTGCCAGCCTCCCTCCTTCTCCCTCCTCTCTCTCTCTCTCTACAGTTTGTTATTTGTATTATGGATGTTTTTCCAACAGCTGCTTAGCTTCTGTTATCATTTCCTGAAGCGCTAGGCAGGCTGAAACGCTAATCAGCTTTTAAGCTCCAGAAATTAGCTCTCACTGGATAATTGTGTATACACAGGCTTTTCATATACTCTGAATGTTGGGTGGAGTAGTCAGAATAGCTGCTATTTGTCACTCAATATGTTTGGTTGAAAATCATGAGGGTTAGGTAGGAGGCATGGTTGTGTTTAGGAGGCTGCAACATTCTGAACACTGTAGATACAATTTTGGCGTAAGCTGTCATGTTTCCATATCACCCTTGACACAGAATCATATCTGTTCTATTTAATTTATTTACAGTTGAAGTCGGATGTTTACATACAACTTAGCCAAATACATTTAAAGTCAGTTTTTCACAATTCCTGACATTTAATCCTAGTAAAAATTCCCAGTCTTAGGTCAGTTAGGATCACCACTTTATTTTAAGAACGTGAAATGTCAGAATAATAGTAGAGAGAATGATTTATTTCAGCTTTTATTTCTTTCATTACATTCCCAGTGGGTCAGAAGTTTACATAGACTCAATTAGTATTTGGTAGCATTGCCTTTAAATTGTTTAACTTGGGTCAAACATTTTGGGTGCCTTCCACAAGCTTTGGGTGAATTGTGGCCCATTCCTCCTGACAGAACTTGTCAGGCTCTGACCATAGGAAGGCCTCTGGCTTATTCTCTATGTTGGTCAAAGACCGACATGGGTGTTCTATGTGTTTCTATGTGGGTTTTGTGCTTTGCATTGTCTCTAATTGGGGGCCATATTTAAGTTAATGTGTTTCACCTTTCACCTGTCTTGTGGATCATTGTTTTGTGTTAGTGCCTGTGAGCCGACTGTGAGTTACGTTCATGTCTTTCGTGTTTAAGTTTGCATTAAATAAAATACATGTCGAACTACCACTGCGCTGTGTTTTGGTCTGCCACACACCACGATCGTGACAGAACTGGTGTAACTGAGTCAGGTTTGTAGGCCTCCTTGCTCGCACAAGCTTTTTCAGTTCTGCCCACAAATGTTCTATAGGATTGAGGTCAGGGCTTTGTGATGGCCACTCCAATACCTTGACTTTGATGTCATAAGGCCATTTTGCCAGTTTTGGAAGTATGCTTGGGGTCATTGTCCATTTGGAAGACCCATTTGCGACCAAGCTTTAACTTCCTGACTGATGTCTTGAGATGTTGCTTCAATATATCCACATCATTTTCCTTCGTCATGATGCCATCTATTTTGTGAAGTGCACCATTCCCTCCTGCAGCAAAGCCCCCCCACAACATGATGTTACCACCCCCGTGCTTCACGGTTGGGATGATGTTCTTCGGCTTGCAAGCCTCCCCCTTTTTCCTCCAAACACAACGATGGTCATTATGGCCAAACAGTTCTATTTTTGTTTCATCAGACCAGAGGACTTTTCTCCAAAAAGTACGATCTTTGTCCCCATGTGCAGTTGCAAACCGTAGTTTATGGTGGTTTTGGAGCAGTGGCTTCTTCCTTGCTGAGCGGCCTTTCAGGTTATGTCGATATAGGACTCGTTTTACTGTGGATATAGATACTTTTCTACCCGTTTCCTCCAGCATCTTCACAAGGTCCTTTGCTGTTGTTCTGGGATTGATTTGCACTTTTTGCACTAAAGTACGTTCATCTCTAGGGGACAGAAAGCGTCTCTTTCCTGAGCGGTTTGACGGCTGCTTGTCCCATGGTGTTAATACTTGCACACTATTGTTTGTACAGATGAACGTGGCACCTTCAGGCATTTGGAAATTGCACCCAAGGATGAATCAGACTTGTGGAGGTCTACAATTCTTTTTCTGAGGTCTTGGCTTATTTCTTTTGATTTTCCCATGATGTCGAGCAGAGGCACTGAGTTTTAAGGTAGGCCTTGAAATACATCCACAGGTACACCTCCAATTGACTCAAATTATGTCAATTAGCCTATCAGAAGCTTCTAAAGTCATGACATCATTTTCTGGAATTTTCCAAGCTGTTTAAAGGCACAGTCAACTTAGTGTATGTAAACTTCTGACCCACTGGAATTGTGATATAGTGAATTATATATTAAATAATCTGTCTGTAAACAATTGTTGGATGAATTACTTGTGTCATGCACAAAGTAGATGTCCTAACCGACATGCCAAAACTATAGTTTGTTAACATGAAATCTGTGGAGTGGTTGAAAAAATAGTTTTAATGACTTTAACCTACGTGTATGTAAACTCCCGACTTCAACTGTTCTGAAAAGTAGTACTCCAGTTAATGGTATGAGGTATCAGTGTAGTTTCAGTGAAGTACTTGTGGATTCCCAATGAAATACACTGATATTACTCTACATTAAAATAGTTCAGCTCTCTACTTCAAGTGAGCTCTCTACTGCTATCAATTCATCAAGCGTCTAATGAGTAGGAGTGCTGATCTAGGATAAGGTACTTTCTCTGAGACGCTTGATAAACACAGGCCCAGCTCTCTCTTTTGGCTCTGTGAACAGAAGAGGATCATGAGTGGATTTGATAACAAACACAGAAGCATTGCTAAAGGATTAGCAAGTTATCTGAGGAAACATCCTTCTGGCCGCTATTCTCTACACAGAGACGCATCTTTCGCAGTACACAAATGAAAAAATCCTTCTCTGATGCAAGGCAGGTCAGTGTCTTTTGAGATCTGCTGTGTGCCTCTCTGGTCTCTGTTTGTTCTCTGTTCCCCCTTCATTGATCAATCATTGACTGACTGACAAAAAAGTCCACTCCACTCGAGACACCTGGCTTTTAGTCAGCAACATACACCTGGCCTACTATAGGCCACAGTCAACAGAGCATGATGAAAACCTCTGGACTCTACAGACCCCTCAAGGACCAGAGTTAGGGACACCTGCTCTAAAAGCTTGCACTACCCTTACAGAGTTGTCTGCAAAAAAAAAAGCACTGTTACAGTAAGTGAATCCCTGTCAGAGAATATCAGAGTTGTGGAGTCGGACATTACATTCTCCATATGTCGTATTGCTGGGTGGCTTCAGGATATTCAGGATCCGTAGCTCACATCCTGCTGCTCACTGATGTGTGTCGAGTGCTGCTTTGTTAATGTGCTGAGTGCTAACACTACTGTACAGATGTGTGTGTGTGGTCTACTCACCCTGCGGTGCCCATCTGAGAGGCCAATCCGTCTCTAACACACCTGCAGTCAGACATGAGCTGAATAACTATCACTTCACATTGATATATTTCTCACTTTTCTCAATAATATATATCTCTTTCTCTCTACATCTGTCTGTCTCGGTTTTATCTCAGTCTGTATCTCTCTCTCTCTCTCTCTCTCTCTCTCGCTCTCTACTTCTCTTTCTCTCTCCTTTCTTTCCTACCTTTGTCTATCTGCCTGTGCTGTTTTTCTTTGTTGGTTTTCCCCTCTCTCTCACCCGCTCTCCACCTTTCTCTTTTGTCCCTCTCTTTCTCTTACTCTGCCCCCACTATTCACATCTCGCTCCATCTTTATTCCTTTCTCTCACATTCCCTCCCTCTCTTTTCCATTTCTCCAACAAGCTTCCAGTGAAAAGGGAAACAGGATAAACCGCCATGTTGGCAGGAGCTCTCCTCTGTCATTTGGGCCCTCTCTCTCTATTGCCCAAGTGCCAGACAAACACACACACACATACACACTAAGGGGAGTCTACATCTGGAATGTAGGCTGAAAGGTTGAGATGATAAAGTTTAAACTATGTGTTGTAGCGCGCGTGTGTTCAAGGGTGTGCAACATGAGGCGTTTGGCGAATGGCTAGGTACTCGGGGGAAAATCTAACAGAGTATTAGGGGGATTAAGTAGCTGTTATGTCATGTGTATGAAGTTCTTTCAGATGTTTATAGATGCATTACGAATGCTCTATGTAGAGCCATTGTAATTCATTACAGGAGGTGCTGAGGGGTTAAACTGTAAGAGTACCCTGGAGCCAAGCAGCACCATGCTCTAATACTCTAGTGGTACCACACCTGAGCTGCACCATATATACATATATATATATATACATACATAGTCTTATGGAATAGGTTAGGTAGTTCAGACAGCACAGCACAATACCACTTCCACGCTTCATTCCACCAGGGGGCAGCAGCAACCTTGTCCAAGTGCTGAGCCTGGTCGATAAGCACTTTAGGTGCTGGTTTGGTGGTTCTGGTGGTTCTCATGGGTTGGTTTGGTTTTGAATCTTTTTGGTTTTGAATCTTTAGTTTGGGCATGCCTGTTTGTAGTTTCCTTTTTGGAAATATTTATGTTTCGTCACCATCTGAACAAACCAAGAGGTCAAGAGAGACATAGCTGGCCATGGACCAAGGTTAGGTTGCTGTCTCCCTGGGCACAGTACATTCAACACCTTCGGCGCATACACTGATTTCTCACAGAAATGCACACATTCATTCAGGTTACAGACCCTGTAACTAGGCCTAGGACCCCTAGACAAAGCGGGTGCAACAATATACCTAGGCTAGTTATTGTGTTCGTAACATACTGTATGGGAGCTCGTCCGGCATAAATGTTAACACGTTAGCATTTGTGGTTTTAGTCCGGGTGGTTGTGAACTGGTGTGGTTCGGTATTGTGGTTGTGCATTTGTTGAGAAGGTTTGTAGCATGTGTTTGTGTCGAGCTAGCATGCTAGGTGAGGTTTGCAGCAGCGCTAGTGTGGTTTTCAAGGTGTAGGTTAGTAACATAGCTGATGGCTTTTGTAGGGCTGATAAGGTGCTTTGCTTGTGGGCCAGAACAATTTTTGTTGACTGTTTTGGCTATGATTTTGGTAGCTTTTGTTTGTGCTTTGTGCACGGTTGTTATGGTTTATAGCTTTGGTGCATGCGTTTGTGTTAGCGTTTTTTGCCTGTTTATAGTGGTTTCTTTGGGGCTTTGAGCACGTGTATGTATTGGTTGGTTAGCACTGAGCTAGTGGCTAACTGTGGCTATGGTTTGTAGTTGGGGTTTTTCCAGGTGGCAGAAATGTTTGAGGTTAAAATAGCAGAAGAGTTGAACAAGTTAGATGTTGCCGTGCTGTTATTGGAGAAGTGCTTGCTGCCGGTTCGGGTGGATAGCAGTCAGGAGGAAGAATACTTGTTGGAAATGGTCAGGCTAGAACAGGAAATGGCACTCTTGATACAGCAGAGGAATAAAGTGCTGCATATTTAACCTTTATTTAACGAGGCAAGTCAGTTAAGAACAACTTATTCTTATTTACAATGACAGCCTACCTACAGGGTCAGCCCCTGGAGCAAATTAGGGTTAAGTGCCTTGCTCAAGGACACATCAACAGGTTTTTCACCTTGTCGGCTCGGGTATTCGAAACCAGCGACCTTTCGGTTACTGGTCCAACACTCTAACCGCTGGGCTACCTGCCGCCCAGTAAAGGGGAGAAAGTTTGTGTTTCCAGTCAGTTAAGACAGTCTTGTCACTAAACCAGGTTCCTTCAGTGATCAGAGTGATGAGGAAGAGATCAGTTTTGTGTACCCCAGTGAAAAGTCAGGTGTGTCAGGGGGCAGAGTCTCTTAAGGAGAGTGTTGTGGTATCCCCAGTTTGTGACGTTACTCGTGTTCAGAAGAGTGCTGATGGAAAACCAGATACGGAGGAGGATGATTTGTGTGGGAATTTGGAAGGAAACATTATTTGCCAACCTAGACAGTGGTTCCCAATACTTCATATTGAGGGATGTGATTCTAGCTGAGACCTTCTGGGCAGAGATATGTGAAGTAGTGTGCCCTCTGCAGGTTGAGGATGAGGTTGATTCATGTGTCAATGTAGGGGAGACATTCTTTGTTGGGTTGAGTGACACTGAGCAACTAGGTTCTGTTGGTGGTCTGATAACGGATTTGGTTCCCCCAAGTGATCTGTTAGGTTGTCAGTTTCTTTAACTGACACATTCTTGGCCAAAGTAGAGTAGGTTGTGGTTTCTCAGCAGGGTGTCAGGTTTTGATTTAGCTGACACATTTCTAATTGAGCTATGGAAGGGAGGAGACTCTTCCCAGTCATGTTGTGAGGTTAGTGAGGATTCGCTGGGCGACTCGGTCTGGGTTTTGCGGGGGTGACACAGCTGTGTCTTGTGATAAATTAGTAGCTTGAAGAAGTGAGTTTGGTGGAAAATCCAGATCAGGGATGGGCAGTCCTCAGGAGCCGGAGTGGTGTCACACTTTTCCCCCCAACCCTAGCAAACACAGCTGATTTAATGTTATTTAACCAGGCAAGTCAGTTAAGAACAAATTCTTATTTACAATGACCGCCTACACTGGCCAAACTCAGACGATGCTAGGCCAATTGTGCACCGCCCTATATCACGGCCGGTTGTGATACAGTCTGGATTCGAACCAGGTTGTCTGTAGTGACGCCTCTAGCACTGAGATGCAGTGCCTTAGACCACTGTGCCACTTGGGAGCCCCAAACGTTTTGCATTCTAAACTGAAGATCATTATTACTTGAGGATTCTTGAAGAGCGGTTGACAGTTCCTGCAGCATGTAGACTTGGTGTGTCTCCTGTTAAGGTGGAGGAATGTGAGAAGGATAACAGTTCCCCTCCATTGATTGCTCAGGGCTGGAGGAAAAAGGTGTTGGGGAACGTGTATGGTGTTCCTAGTGAGTTTGCTGCAGTTGTGGTCAATGTTCACTTGTCTCAGGTGATGGTTGTTCCAAGTCTCACATCGTTGGCTACATCAGATGGTGAATTTGATGGTTTTGGGTTTTGACTGGTTTCCGGTTTCGAGAATGGCTTTATCTCAGAGTAGAGATTTTCTGTAGTCGGGTTGTATAACTGCAGCTCTAGTGTTTGTTGGACATATTTTGTCTCTTCAGGTAAGGAAGTCTTATGGAAATTCTGAAAAATAGATATGTGTGACTGTGACGTTTATTATTTAATTTTCTTGTTATGGAATAGGTTAAGTAGTTTAGACAGCACACTACAGTTCACTACCACTTCCACACTCCATTCCCCTAGGAGGAAGCAGCAAACTTGTCCAGGTGGTGAGCCCGGTTGATAAGCACATCAGGTGCTGCCAAGCCGTGAGGTTGCTGGTTGTTTTGGTGGCCATGAGACTATTTTTTTTTTGGGGGGGGGGGGGCGGGTTTTGTATACTGAACAAAAATATGAATGCAACATGCAACAATTTCAAAGAGTTACAGTTCATATAAGGAAATCAGTCAATTTAAATAATATCATTAGACCCTAATCTATGGATTTCACATGACTGTGACTGGGCAAGTGCGCAGCCATGGCTGGTCTTGGAAGGGCATAGGCCCACCCACTGGGGAGCCAGGCACAGCCAATCAGAATTAGTTTTTCCCCACAAAAAGGCTTTATTACAGACAGAAAAATGCCTCTGCACCCCCTCAGACAATCCCGCAGGTGAAGAAGCTGGATGTGGAGGTCCTGGGCTAGCGTGGTTACGTACTGCCACATTCAAACAAACATTCAATTCTCTGGCAGCAGCTCTGATGGACATTCCTGCAGTCAGCATGCCAATGGTACTCTCCCTTAACTTGAGACATCTGTGATATTGTGTTGTGTGACAAAACTGCACATTTGGAGTGGCCTTTTATTGTCCCCCAGCACAAGGTGCACCTGTGTAATGATCGTGCCGTTTAATCAGCTTCTCGATATGCCACAGCTGTCAGGTGGATGGATTATCTTGACAAAGGAGTAATGCTCACTAACAGGGATGTAAACAAATTTGTGTAAAAAATGTGAGAAATAAGTTTCTTGTGCATATGGAACAATACTGGGATCTTTTATTTCGGTTTATGAAACATGGGACCAACACTTTACATGTTGCATTTATATTTTTGTTCAGTATAGTTTGCTTTTTGTACATATTTATGTTTCGTCACCACCTGAACACCCACCCCCATGTCTTTTCAGTCTTATCTCAGTCTTCCAGATTCACATTAAGCTTCTCCAATCCAAAATTAAATCTAGAATTGTCTTCCTATTTCACAACAAAGCCTCCTTCACTCATGCTGCCAAACATGCCCTCGTAAAACTGACTATCCTACCGATCGTTGACTTCGGCGATGTAATTTACAAAATAGCCTCCAACACGCTACTCAGCAAATTGGATGTGGTCTCTCACAGTGCCATCCGTTTTGTTACCAAAGCCCCACATTCTACCCACCACTGCGACCTGTACGCTGACTGGCCCTCACTACATATTCGTCGCCAAACCCACTGGCTCCAGGTCATCTATAAGTCTTTGCTAGGTAAATCCCTGCCTTATCTCAGCTCGCTGGTCACCATAGCAACACCCACCCGTAGCATGCGCTCCAGTAGGTATATTTCACTGGTCATCCCCAAAGCCAACACCTCTTTTGGCCGCCATTCCTTCCAGTTCTCTGCTGCCAATGACTGGAATGAATTGCAAAAATCATTGAAGCTAGAGGTTCCTATCTCCCTCACTAACTTTAAGCATCAGCTGTCAAAGCTGCTTATCGATCACTGCACCTGTATATAGCCCATCTGTAAATAGCCCACCCCACTACCTCATCCCCATATTTATTTAGACCACAAAATCGCTAATGGCTACACAAAGTGGTAGCCGTTAGCGCACCACACATACACAGATTGTGGGAATTCTTGTTGCCACTTCAGAAAGTTGCAGGAAATACAAGTCACTGATGCATACTAATACAATTTGCCCAAATTTATCATAAGACATGAACAGATCATGTCTTGTGACAAACTTAGGCAAATGTATGAATTTTCAATACATTTAGTTGATTCCCTACTAAGTTCAACACATTTTTGAATATTGTTCTTATTCTGTTTTAATGTCTGGATTCCGTGATTGCAGATTTTATAGGGTCTAGTATGCCTTTAAGAAGAGGCAAGCAGAGAGCGAAAAAGCTGAGAGAAAGAAAGAAAACATTTCTAAAGGAAAAGAATGAGCAACTCTAGCCACCATGGCGATAACAAGAGGTGCCAAAGCTCTCCTAGCTGTTTTCCTTTCCTCTCCTCTTTCTCTCAATTCTTTACACTGTTTTTTCCCCCTTTTCTTTTTTTACTAAGAGGCCATAATGGTGAACCTGTTCATGAATATGACTCACATAGTTCACATTGATTAATATCAGGGCTAATCCCTATGCTACATGCCCTACACAAACACACACACACACACACACACAGATTTGACCTTCAAGCTAATGGATAACGCACATCAGAGTTGTATGATGTTATTTGGTTATCAGTGAGGAGGTCCAAGACACCAAGTCTAATATCAACCATGTACCTGTCGTGTAAACCACAACTTCAATCAGTTATCTACCAATCAACTGTCAAAAAGAGTATGAAATTGCTGCCGCCGTAGCATTAAATGCAAAGGAAGCCAGCGAGCATTTGGCCTCCCTTGATTAAAAAAAAAAAAAAAAAAATAATAGCTGATAACTGAGTCAGTTCAACTGTGATTGGTCCTGGCGCACCAAAACAAATTGTCAAGGGAAGCCAGTTTGGATTTGGCTTCACTCCAATCACATCACATCACATCGAGAGCAACACGAGAATCAACTTGAATTGTCATCTTGTTGTGTTGTAGCTAAAATTGGCCCTTGCCTAAGTTAGTCATGGATTGAGATAGGGATTTTGACTTGTGGTTTTACTTAGTTCTCAGTACTGGCCAATGATTATAATGGTGATTATGATCCAACCATACATTCATACATTGTGCCCCTGGTCTGAGAGGATGGAAGTTCAATATGTAGCTAGATGTAGAAGGCTAATGTTCACTAGCTAACGTTGCCCATGAAAGGAAGTTAGGCTAGCAAGCGAGCATTTTAGGCAGGTAGCCTAGGACAACAGAAAATAAAAGCGTGTACTGTATGACAGAGTCATAGACTGTTTCATCAACATGAAAGAGAGGAGGATGGCATTGACATTTTTCTACTAGTAGGGTGAGTCAAAATGTTTTACAGAGAGAGAGAGAGAGAGAGAGACAGAGAGAGAGAGAGAAATCAGAACCATGGTCAAATCATATTTAGCTTACGTTGATTGGACTACATCGTTTTGGTATCTTTTAGTTGTCACTGTATTAGACTAAGCATACAGTGATTTGATTATGTTGAAATGTTGAAGTTTAAATGGTTCTGGAATAGTGGAGGCAGCTCCTGTTTTCTTTGCGACTTGCAGTAACTCTCGTGGTTCTAAATCAATAGCTGTTTAGTAGACTGAAAATGTCAGAAACATGACCTTGCTTGACCATGCTGTAGGTCATGTAACCGTTTGTTACATGTAATATTCTTTGACTTCACCGGATAGATGTTGCTCCGGTTTTGTGATGAAACAAGGGTGTGATTTAATTTATTCTGCCTCTGCCTTAAAACCTCTTAAGGATGAGACCCTTTTTTTCAATTTTTGCCTAAAATGACGTAAAAAATCTGTTCTGCCCCCATTGTTCCTAGGCCATCATTGTAAATAAGAATTTGTTCTTAACTGACTTGCCTAGTTAAATAAAGTTAAAAAAAAAAAAAAAAAGGCTTTAGCTCAGTGGGCTAACACAGTCTTGTGGTGGGCAGAAGACCCAGGTTTGAATCCCTGTTTGTTACAGTAGTTTAGGGCATCCACCATGCAGGTGACAGGCAGACAATAAAAAGAGAGTAAATCTGGACATCTAAACCAGATGGCATTTAAGAGTAGCAAATAGTGAGCGGTAAGACATTAACCTTCTTTCTAAGACCAAATGTGGAAAATATGACTGTTTCAAGTCTCCCTTTCCCAAAGTCACTTTGCATTATTGTCTGTAGACTAGCAGATGCACCAACAAAACCCATTTCACTTCCAGATATATTTGAAAATGCTTTAGTTCAAAAGGTTGGAGTACTGAGTTGTTGTTGTTGTTGTTGTTGTTCTGGGTGGCAAACATCTACATTCAAGTCGTTCATTCAAGCAGACTCGGGTGTGTGCCTGTGTGCGCGCATGACTGCGTGTGTCTGTGTGTGTGTAGTCATGGGCACCAATTACCAGCAAAGCCTCTAAATAAACAACTAATAAAGAGATTAGTGCGCCGGTGTAAATCACATGTAAATTAAAAGGATATATGCAACAACCGATTGTGTGACACGACTGGAGAGCCAAAACACATACAGAAACTAATAGGTGTTACAGTAGCCTACGCTGTATTGTATCGCCCTAGTTAAGTTATGATAGCATCCCTGCACATTGATATGGTACTGGTACTGACCCTGTATACAGCATACATTCTTGTGTGTTGTTATTTGTTGTGTGTTTGTAATCTATCTTATTTTCTTAACTTTGATATTGAATATTGCATTGCTGGGAAAGAACTTGCAAGTAAGCATTTCACTCTACGGTTTACACCTGCTGTATCCTGTGCACGTGACAAATAAACTATAATTTGAAAATGGAATACATTGATCGTTGAGACTGGGCTGCAAATCATAAGTCACTAAGAGTTGTGAAAGAGATGATTTCATACATTTGAGGATCTAAAATGGATCCACCCACACATCAACAAACAATGCATACCTTACAGCACTATACCAGCCTCCGCCCCACACAAACACACCATCACACACACACCACTTCCACACAGCCCCACCTACACACACATACACACTCTCCCCCTCACACACACACACACACACATACACAAATACAGTGGCAAGAAAAAAGAATGTGAACCCTTTGGAATTACCTGGATTTCTGCGTAAAATTTGCCAAACTTTTATCTGATCTTCATCTAAGTCACAACAATAGACAAACAGTCTGCTTAAACTAATAACACACAAACAATTATTTGTTTTCATGTCTTTATTGAACACACCCTGTAACCATTCACAGTGCAGGGTGGGAAAAGTATGTGAACCCTTGGATATAATAACTGGTTGACCCTCCTTTGGCAGCAATAACCTAAACTAAATGTTTTCTGTAGTTGCGGATCAGACCTGCACAACGGTCAGGAGGAATTCTGGACCATTCCTCTTTACAAAACTGTTTCAGTTCAGCAATATTCTTGGGATGTCTGGTGTGAACCGCTCTCAAGGGCTTGCCACAGCCTCTCAAATCGGGTTGAGGTCAGGACTCTGTTGAAGCCATTCTGTTGTTGATTTACTTCTGTGTTTTGGGTCGTTGTCCTGTTGCATCACTCAACTTCTGTTGAGCTTCAATTGGTGGACAGATAGCCTTACATTCTCCTGCAAAATGTCTTGATACACTTGGGAATTGGTTTTTCCGTCGATGATGCCAAGATGTCCAGGCCCTGAGCAGCTCCAAACCATGATGCTCCCTCCACCATACTTTACAGTTGGGATGAGGTTTTGATGTTGGTGTGCTGTGCCTTTTTTCTCCACACAGTGTTGTGTGTTCCTTCCAAACAACTCAACTTTAGTTTCATCTGTCCACAGAATATTTTGCCAGTAGCGCTGTGGAACATCCAGGTGCTCTTTTGCGAACTTCAGAAGTGCAGCAAAGTTCTTTTGGGACAGCAGTGCCTTCGTGTTTTACGTATCGTAGACTTGTCAACAGAGATGCTAGCATGTCACATTCTGCTCTGTGCTCTTGCAGTCATCTTTGCAGGATGGCCACTCCTAGGGACAGTAGCAACAGTGCTGAACTTTCTCCATTTAAATACATTTTGTCTTACCGTGGACTGATGAACATCAAGGCTTTTAGAGATACTTTTGTAACCCGTTCCAGCTTTATGCAAGTCAACAATTCTTAATCTTAGGTCTTCTGAGATCTCTTCTGTTCCGAGGCACGGTTCACATCAGGCAATGCTTCTTGTGAATAGCAAACTCACATTGTGCAGGGCAGCTCTAACCAACATCTCCAATTTCGTCTCATTGATTGGACTCCAGGTTAACTGACAGTTGACTCCAATTAGCTTTTGGAGAAGTCATTAGCCTAGGGGTTCACATACTTTTTCCAAACTACACTGTGAATGTTTAAATGAGGTATTCAATATAGACAAGAAAAATACAATAATTAGTGTGTGATTAGTTTAAGGACACTGTGTTTGTCTATTGTTGTGACTTTGATGAAGATCAGATCAAATGTTATGACCAATTTATGCAGAAATCCAGGTAATTCCAAAGGGTTCACATACTTCTTCTTGCCACTGTATCTGAGGGCTTCCCATCGAAACACCATAAGGTACCACCCTACCACCCATAGCTAAATGGACCCAGCGAGAGAGACATGAATGAAGGAGGGAAGCATGCAGAGTTTTGCTGGTTATAAATATGGTTGTGCTGAGCGGCTGTGATCACTGTGTGTGTGTGTGAGGGCGGTGTGGGAACAGACAGAGTATTGTACTGGCTGGCCTATCCGTGTCTGGCCCTGAGCCACAGCTAAAAGATACATGCTGTACTGTACATGGATAGAGACAGACAACTCACTGATACAACACGGCTAGAGAGACATACTGTAGAACTGCATTCATACAGTCAACACAGCGAGAGAGACATACTGTAGAACTACATTCATACAGTCAACACAGCGAGAGAGACATACTGTAGAACTGCATTCATACAGTCAACACAGCGAGAGAGACATTCTGTAGAACTGCATTCATACAGTCAACACAGCGAGAGAGACATTCTGTAGAACTGCATTCATACAGTCAACACAGCGAGAGAGACATACTGTAGAACTGCATTCATACAGTCAACACAGCGAGAGAGACATTCTGTAGAACTGCATTCATACAGTCAACACAGCGAGAGAGACATACTGTAGAACTGCATTCATACAGTCAACACAGCGAGAGAGACATTCTGTAGAACTGCATTCATACAGTCAACACAGCGAGAGAGAGACATTCTGTAGAACTGCATTCATACAGTCAACACAGCGAGAGAGACATTTTGTAGAACTGCATTCATACAGTCAACACAGCGAGAGAGACATTTTGTAGAACTGCATTCATACAGTCAACACAGCGAGAGAGACATTCTGTAGAACTGCATTCATACAGTCAACACAGCGAGAGAGACATACTGTAGAACTGCATTCATACAGTCAACACAGCGAGAGAGACATTCTGTAGAACTGCATTCATACAGTCAACACAGCGAGAGAGACATACTGTAGAACTGCATTCATACAGTCAACACGGCGAGAGAGACATTCTGTAGAACTGCATTCATACAGTCAACACAGCTAAAGGAGGGACATACTGTAGAACTGCATTCATACAGTCAACACAGCTAAAGGAGGGACATACTGTAGAACTGCATTCATACAGTCAACACAGCGAGAGAGACATACTGTAGAACTGCATTCATACAGTCAACACGGCTAAAGGAGGGACATACTGTAGAACTGCATTCATACAGTCAACACAGCTAAAGAAGGGACATACTGTAGAACTGCATTCATACAGTCAACACAGCTAAAGGAGGGACATACTGTAGAACTGCATTCATACAGTCAACACAGCGAGAGAGAGACATTCTGTAGAACTGCATTCATACAGTCAACACAGCGAGAGAGACATACTGTAGAACTGCATTCATACAGTCAACACGGCGAGAGAGACATTCTGTAGAACTGCATTCATACAGTCAACACAGCTAAAGGAGGGACATACTGTAGAACTGCATTCATACAGTCAACATGGCTAAAGCAGGGACATACTGTAGATCTGCATTCATACAGTCAACACAGCTAAAGGAGGGACATACTGTAGAACTGCATTCATACAGTCAACACAGCTAAAGGAGGGACATACTGTAGAACTGCATTCATACAGTCAACACAGCGAGAGAGACATTCTGTAGAACTGCATTCATACAGTCAACACGGCTAAAGCAGGGACATACTGTAGAACTGCATTCATACAGTCAACACGGCTAAAGGAGGGACATACTGTAGAACTGCATTCATACAGTCAACACAGCTATAGGAGGGACATACTGTAGAACTGCATTCATACAGTCAACACGGCTAAAGGAGGGACATACTGTAGAACTGCATTCATACAGTCAACACAGCTATAGGAGGGACATACTGTAGAACTGCATTCATACAGTCAACACGGCTAAAGGAGGGACATACTGTAGAACTGCATTCATACAGTCAACACAGCTAAAGGAGGGACATACTGTAGAACTGCATTCATACAGTCAACACGGCTAAAGGAGGGACATATTGTACATGGATACGGTCAACAATAGAGCTAAAGCAGAGACATAGGCTGTGTCTGAAATGGCAACCTATTCTTTACACAGTGCATTATTTTCGACCACGTGGGGAATAGGGTACCATTGCGGACTATTATACTGTACAGTGACAACACAGTCAACTCACTGCCACAGTCAGCAAAGCAAAAGGGGACACATACTGCACCCTAACATAGTGAAGGCACTCAAGGAGAGACATACAATAACACAAAACCATTCCAAATACCACGGTCAGCACAACAATAGACACATACCCCAGTAGTGGTAACTGGAGACATCAGTAGTGGGCTTGGTAGAGATTCCCAAAGCCTTAAAGTCCAATAATAGTAGGGTAGACCTACCCCGACCTACTTAAAATAAGCCACTCCAAAAGGACCTTTAGCACCCCACCCACCCATTGCTGGGAATGCCAATGTCTCAATATCTCTATGCGAAATACAAATACAAGCAGGTGTGTGTGTGTGTGCAGGAATATTTGATGTAGCCTACATATCAGAGATGTTTGAAATGTACAGAAAACAACATAAACGTCGATGAGTCGACATGCTGCACGAGCTGTGCGACACACCTCCGTTTGACATTGACACACATTTCCCCCGTGGCGCGAGCGCGCCAACAGCCTCGCAGCCTGGGGTCGATCCCCATCCCCCAGCCAGAGACACAAACACATATATACAAACACATAAGGTATATCAATATGACATGAACACTGTTACAAGCCTATAGATTTACATTTCGAAATGCACAAACAAAAACGTCTGATTGTAATATGAGGAAGGAGTCGAGGGGGGCGGGGGCATCAAGTGGGCAAATGTCCCTTCCGTTCAAGTTCATGCGTACTTCGTGTAATTCAATCAATGTCAGTATTCGAAAATAAGCTTCCCGTGGTTTATGTCTGGTTTTATCTGGGTTTTTTGTTCTGTCTGGGGAGTAAAAACTATGAACAAAGACCATCAATTGCAGAGCCACATGTGCGCGTCGATAAACACACTCTCAAACACACGCTGCGTGCCAGCGCGCACACACAGGCTTTAGCCTATAAACCGTCGTGAAAACATGTTTATCCCTATACCATTGTTAGTGATGATAAACAGCGTCTGCTAAACCATCTCTTTCTTGTTTTTTAGGATACTTCTTTTTTTGTGGTGGGGGGGGGGGGATTAATTGTGTATTAGTATTGCACTGTTAGACACTTGCTATAAAAATGGAGTTAGGAACATAAGCATTTTGATTTGACCAGACAATGTTTACAAGTAGGTAAGACTTGGGTCAAAACAAAACATTTCATAAACTGTAAAATTCACCATATACACTTTTGCAGAATAGAAAAAATGCATTTACATCTGAATTTGGAGAATACATTGCATGATGTTCTCGCTTTGTCCAATCTTGTCCTAAATTGTTTTTTGGGTTTTTTACATGCACTGCTGCACGATTGTTGATATGTTATTTGAAAATTAAGGCACAATACTTGCCTAAAATAACATGAGAAATACACCAACAGACAATGCTATTAACATCTATTTCATGTAATAAAAATAGGCTACTTACCCTATGTCGACAAAAATGTTCAGAAAAAATAAGGACTTATTTATAAAATATATGCAAATAACACAACTCTCGTCTCTTCTTTAGTGAATTCTTGTTTTTCACACTCGTGAGAAGCTCCCGACAGCCTTTATTGATATTTCACTTTCCTCCACCTTCGTTATTTTTCAATGATCGTGTTTTTTTAAACCGTCCTTTCTCCAGTATAAAAAACAATCCTACAAAAAATATGGACCCGTCAATCAAGCGACAAATTACTTTACTACGATTTTAGGGGAGAACAACCATGTTGTTATCAAATGTATCCTTTAGGCTGCAAATATTTAACATCTATTTTAATAAAATCTTCAAACTGCAAGACTGTATTCTAAACTGACGACAACAACGGTTATCTAACCACTAAATGGCGATGTGATATTGGCGAAAGCTCTTCGTGTCACTCTCGACTCCCCCTCGCTCGGTTATGGTAGGTGCCCGTTGTTGAAATTACTTGTGGAACAAAACGCGAACGCATTCCAAGGTTCTTGTTACAGAGGCAGATATGATGAGGTGAAAGGCATGGTGCTATTTGGGGACGTGCCAAATGAATACACTCCTCTTAACTAAAACAGAGAAAGAAAGGCAAAGGGTTTTTCGGGAAGGATGTCAATAGATACCCGGTAGGAAAGCGAGGCAGGGAATGGGTTTTGAAAGAAAGCTTATAGTAGTCGAGTGCGAATTGCAGTGACATTTTGGGGGGTCTCTACTGTGTGCACTACACGAAAAATGTTTAGGGGCCTAATAATATATACATTATTTAACGGTAAATATGCGTTAAATTGCGTTTACCCTACGCCTACACCACTGCCAGTAGCCAACCCTCCAGGATTAGGTAATTCGACACAAATGTACATGCATAACAGGTAGCCTATATTCAATATAATACACGAATTACAGAGTTATTTGTCACAATTAAGCATTTAACAATTAGAACTCTGAACTAAACCCTGTACAATTTCTGGATCATGGAAAACTCTGGAAATGCACTGTAAGTGTAACTATGTCTATGTAAAATGTAATTATTCTTTGCCGTGACAACAGTTCTCATGGGTAAACAAGGCCCAAATAATGTAGGCCTAGGTGTCAAGGAAAGAAAACAAATATTGATAGAAAATAGAGATGAATAAATGGTTTGCTACTGCTGACCACAGAACAGAGAACACCAATACTCACTCACACCTGAAAGACAAAGCAATGAGCGCTCTAAACAGTTGACTGACATGAGCAAACTATGATAAATCAACGGATAAATCGAATGCATTGGAATAAAGGCTGTTTTTGTCAAGGGCGGAAGACATGTATGTGTTCAAAGGAGCTCAGCTGAGGCTGAAATGCATCACTACTGAATGGACAACGCTGTGGACAGGGGAGACATTTGTGCAGCCATGTAGAAATACATTGTTATACTATGACAGAGAGGTGGGGATGTAAGCTTTTATTTTCATATTTACCCCTGTAAAACATATTTAACACTGCATTTAAACAAATAGGAGAAGGGTTTAATTAGCGTTATTTAGAGACCACCCCCAAAGTTTGACTTTTGTTGCATTTAGGGGAGCTAATGTCTCATTCAGGGGAGCTGAGCCCCCCCTGGATCTCCCATAATTCGCACACTCACACACACAAACAAACAAACACACACCATTAAGTTAGTGACATACCACAGACTCTCAGTTCCGTTTCCAGGACGCACTGCAAAAACCCAGCCTCCCAGTTTCCCTTCAGTCACCTCAAACACCAGCAGCACTGTTGTCACTACTGTCTTTCTGTTGTAAACCCATGTGGGCCGTTCAACTGGTCTTATCAGCCTCAAGCAGCAATGATTCAGTTGAAAGGGTTCAATTTGAGATTGGGCCATATGCTGCCTTAGCAATTGTTAATTTTGACAGTGATATCCATAAGGCATGTCCATGCATTAAAATTAGCAGGCAGTTAACATGATCGGCCGTGAAGCGTAGACCATACGGATAAAGGAAACTACAATATATGCAGCCTACATCTTTCGAACCGTTCAACATCCCATTTGGATTTGGATTTATTATGGATCCCTATTAGTTCCTGCCAAGGCAACCGCTACTCTTCCTGGTGTCCAGCAACATAAGACAGTTACATAGAGTTTAAAATACTACATGACATTACATTTCATAAAACCTTTCCCAACACATTCAGTGTGTTCCCTCAGAGTATGTGTCTTATCATGTGTATGTGTGTCTGTGCCCGTGTGTGTGTCTCTTCACAGTCCCCGCTGTTCCATAAAGTGTATTTTTATCCATTTTTTAAAATCTGATTCTACTGCTTGCATCAGTTACTTGATGTGGAATAGAGTTCCATGTAGCCATGGCTCTATGTAGTACTGTGCACCTCTCATAGTCTGTTCTTGACTTGGAGTTTGTGAAGAGACCTTTGACGGCATGTCTTGAGGGGTGTGCGTGTCCGAGCTGGGTGCTAGTTTAAAACAGACACCTCGGTGCATTCAGCATGTCAACACTTCTTACAAAAACAAGTAATGAGGAAGTCAATCTCTGCTCCATGAGAGATTTACATGCATGTTCTGTTCTGGGCCAATTGTAATTTTCCGAGGTCCCTCTTTGTGGCATCTGACCACATGACTGAACAGTAGTCCAGGTGCGACAAAACTAGGGCCTGTAGGACCTGCCTTGTTGATAGTGTTGTTAAAAAGGCAGAGAAGCTATTTATTATAGACAGACTTCTCCCCATCCTAGCTACTGTTGTATCAACATTGTTTTGACCATGACAGTTTACAATCCAAGGTTACTCCAAGCAGTTTAGTCACATCAACTTCCATATTCATTATTACAAGATTTAGCAAAGGTTTATGGTTTAGTGAATGATTTGTCCCAAATACAATGCTTTTAGTTTTGGAATATTTACGACTAATTTATTCCTTGCCACCCATTCTAAAACTAACTGCAGCTCTTTGTTGCAGTAATTTCACTCGCTGTAATTGTCACGGTGTCTGGTGAGGGAACGAGGCACAGAGCGAGAGGACGGTGCAAACATGTTTTATTAATACTAGTGAAACTTTACAAAACAACAAACGTAACGTTCTGTGAGCTGATGTTGAGTGTAGAAACACACGACCAATGATCCACGGCTCAGGTGGACAAAACATGAACATAAATAGAATCCCCAATTAGAGACAACTCAAGACAGCTGCCTCTAATTGGGGATCATCAAACCCAACACCCACAGTGAATGGCCATCCCACTCCCTCTAGTGGGAGTCAGAGACCTGGCCTCAGTCAGGCCCTTACAGTAATAGCTGATGTGTATAGTGTTGAGTCGTCCACATACATAGACATTCTGGCTTTACTCAAGGCCAAAGGTATGTCATTAGTAAAGATTGAAAAAAGTAAGGGGCCTAAACAACTGCCCTGGGGCATTCCTGATTCTACCTGGATTATGTTGGAGAGGCTTCCATTAAAGTACACCCTCTGTGTTCTGTTAGACAGGTAACTCTTTATCCACAATATATCAGGGGGTCTAAAGCCATAACACATACATTTTTCCATCAACAGACTATGATCGATAATGTCAAAACCGCACTGAAATCTAACAAAACATTTCCCACAATATTTTTATCATCAATTTTTATCGTCTCTCAGCCAATCATCAGTCATTTGTGTAAGTGCTGTGCTTGTTGAGTGCCCTTCCCTATAAGTGTGCTGAAAGTCTGTTGTCAATTTGTTTACAGTAAAACAGCAAAAATAAGGGTTGGTAACAGGCTGATAGCGGGCTTTACTATTCCTGGATAGAGGAATGATGAATGATGGAGCTGAGTTTGCCTTTTTGCCCAACATTTTATTTAAGGTGCCCCAAAGCTTCTTACTATCATTATTTATGTAATTTATCTTTCTTTCATAGCGTAGTTTATTTTTATTCAGTTTAGTCACATGATTTCTCAATTTGCAGTACGTTTGCCAATCGATTGTGCAGCAAGACCTATTAGCCATTCCTTTTGCCTCATCAATCCACAGTGATTTAACAGTTTCTACAGTCATTTTCTTAATGGGTGCATATTTATTAATGGGTGCATACTAAATGTGTCAAGTGCAATTTCATAAATGTGTCAATTGCTCCTCATTACACACCAAAGACCAACAAATGTGACCGACCGGCTCGATTCGGTCTTATGTAGCAACATTTTAAATGGTGTTTTTTACATTGTGTCTGGAACGCTGTCATAGTGACCATCGGGTTCTTGGTCACCTCCCTGACCAAGGCCCTTCTCCCCCAATTGCTCAGTTTGGCTGAGCGGCCAGCTCTACAAAGAGTCTTGGTGGTTCCAAACTTCTTCCATTTAAGAATGATGGAGGCCACTGTGTTCTTGGGGACCTTCAATGCTGCAGACATTTCTTGGTACCCTTCCCCAGATATGTGCCTTGACACAATCCTGTCTCGGCGCTCTACAGACAATTCCTTCGAACTCATTTACCACAGGTGGACTCCAATCAAGTTGTAGAAACATCTCAAGGATGATCAATGGAAACAGGATGCACCTGAGCTCAATTTCGAGTCTCATAGCAAAAAGTCTAAATACTTACGTAAATAAGGTATTTCTGTTTTTGTACTTTTAATACATTTGCTAAAATTTCTAAAAACCTGTTTTTGCTTTGTCATTATGGGGAATTGTGTCTAGAGTGATGAGGGAAATTATTTATATAATACATTTTAAAATGATTAGATGCAAACAAGCACCATTTTCAATTCAAATGTAGAAAGTAGAATATAAATGAGAATCTTTGTATTTTACCAAGTTGCTGTACTACTGTACCATTGAGGATCTGCTGCGTGGTTTGTCATATTGATCCTCTGCTCAGCTGAGGTGTGGAAGCATCGCCTGGTGATGCCAGCGGCCTGTAGCTCCAATGTAGTCAGCCAGGTAGCTGTCTGGTAGAGGCAAGGAGTCAGCAGCGGCGGTAGCGCTGCTTCGACACTGAACACACAGGAGGACCTCAGGTGAACACAAATGAAGTAGTATGGAAAATATATTCCTTCTTTACAGGGCTTCCTCCTCAGCGGCGTCCTGCCAATGCAGATACCAGCCAATTCCAGGCCGCCAGGTGGGTAGGGCTGCCACACTGCTTCCAAGTGACTAAAATGTAAATGACTCAGGGCAGCAGAATATAACATACAGTTGAAGTCGGAAGTTTACATACACTTAGTGAGTCATTAAAACACATTTTTCAACCACTCCACAGATTTCATGTTAACAAACTATAGCTTTGGCAAGTCGGTTAGGACACCTACTTTGTGCATGACACAAGTAATTCTTCCAACAATTGTTTACATATGTATTTCAAGGCCTACCTTCAAACTCAGTGCCTCTTTGCTCGACATCATGGGAAAATCAAAATAAATAAGACCTCAGAAAAACCATTGTAGAGCTCCACAAGTCTGGTTCATCCTTGGGAGCAATTTCCAAACACCTGAAGGTACCACGTTCATCTGTACAAACAATAGTATGCAAGTATAAACATCATGGGACCACGCAGCCGTCATACCACTCAGGAAGGAGACAGGTTCTGTCTCCTAGAGATGAATGTACTTTGGTGTGAAAAGTGCAAATCAATCCCAGAACAACACCTTGTGAAGATGCTGGAGGAAACATGTACAAAGGTACTATATATCTATATCCAAAGTAAAACAAGTCCTATATCGACATTTGGTTTCCAACTGCACATGGGGACAAAGATTGTACTTTTTGGAGAAATGTCCTCTGGTCTGATGAAACAAAAATAGGACTGTTTGGCCATAATGACCATCGTTATGTTTGGAGGAAAAAGGGGGAGGCTTGTAAGCCGAAGAACACCATCCCAACCGTGAAGCACAGGGGTGACAGCATCATGTTGTGGGGGTGCTTTGCTGCAGGAGGGACTGGTGCACTTCACAAAATAGATGCCATCATGAGGAAGGAAAATTATGTGGATATATTGAAGCAACATCTCAAGACATCAGTCAGGAAGTTAAAACTTGGTCGCAAATGGGTCTTCCAAATGGACAATGACTCCAAGCATACTTCCAAAGTTGTGGAAAAATGGCTTAAGGACAACAAAGTCAAGGTATTGAAGTGGCCAACACAAAGCCCTGACCTCAATCCTATAGAAAATGTGTGGGCAGAACTGAAAAAGCTTGTGTGAGCAAGGATGCCTACAAACCTGACTCAGTTACACCAGTTCTGTCAAGAGGAATGGGCCAAAATTCACCCAACTTATTGTGGAAGGCTACCTGAAACGTTTGACCCAAGTTAAACAATTTAAAGGCAATGCTACCAAATACTAATTGAGTGTATGTAAACTTCTGACCCACTGGGAATGTGATGAAAGAAATAAAAGCTTAAATAAATCATTCTCTCTACTATTATTCTGACATTTCACATTCTTAAAAGAAAGTGGTGATCCTAACTGACCTAAGACGGGGAATTGTTACTAGTATTAAATGTCAGGAATTGTGAAAAACTAAGTTTAAATATAGTAATGGTGGTTACCTAGCCAGCTATAGATAGAAGTGTTTGTGAAACCTATTTAATGTGAATTTGATACACACTAATTAGCTATCCTCAATCAATTACATTTAATGGGACTAACCAAGAGAGCTAACATTACTAACTATAGAACATCACTAATAAACGAGCATAGATAGTTTGTAAATCAAGCTAGTTATAGCTGGGAGTCAGATTAGGTCTGTCTAACTAGTGCCACCAGTCGCGCCGCATGCTATGTTGCCTTAATGACAGCATTTGAATGAAAGTCACTCAATAAATATTATCCTCAGAATTACCTTATCTAACATTGTTTATAGGTATAATAGCAAACAAAACATCACAAGCAAGCAACCGTGAGCCTTGTCAAGATGCTCAAGCTAGCTGATGTTAGCTAGCTATGCGTTAGCTTCCAATACAACACAAATCATCCACTGATCTAACGTTAATGTTAGATGCATCATGACAAAATTCATGATAACAAAAACAAATGATCAACTTATGTGTAGAGTTTAGACTTCTGCGCATGTTTGGTAAAATTTTAAGCTGAACAAGACAGTATATTCAGGTTATTTTTGGTAATCTTATTGTTGCTTCTGTTTTTCTGGCAATGTGCAAAGAATTCCCCCAGCACGAACGAGCATGTCCCAGTCGAGAGTGCGTGAGAGATTTCCTTTCAGCATGTTCATGTGACAATTGTCGCTGACGTCACAGCATGAATCTAAAATGTTAATAACTTTGGCTGTGAGTGATGGAAAAAAAATTGGCCTCAGCGACAATTACTTGAATAATGCAATGGATGGACTAAAGTGTTTTATTTGGAATAAAAAAATGTGATTTCTCTATGGGACCGTCTATGAGAATTGTCTTTATAGGCCGTACTTCAGCTAAGCTGCAGTTCCGGAAATTGCCTCTGAGCACAGTTGAAAGCATGCTTCCAGAGCAGAAGCCTGGCCTTTTGGTCATTGCAGTAGCCTCCCAAGTTAGCTGTTGTGCTCAGCTGATCCAACGATACCATTGCAGAGAAACATGCTTATCTAGGGGATGATTTCAGATAAAAGTCAGTTCCTCTTAATTGTGGGGCTGCATGTCTACAACTTCAGGGTAATTTAAACAGGCTAAGCAAGCTTTTTATGTCAGTGAAGAAAGTGCTAGATGACTAGCTAGCTAACTGTGTCAGTATGCTAGCTAGTTACAACAGTTAACTACACAGCTGATCAAGTCACTGCACTGCACTCCCTCTGCGACTAACGTCCTTGCACAGAATTTGTGCAGGAGATTTCTTTTTTTTTTCTTCACAATTGCAAACTATTAAATCACTGTCACAACATTTGTAATTTAGCTAGATAGTTATGCTGCCTATTTCATGGAGTCATATGAGAGAATGGTGATATAAAAAATTCCAATTTGAATATGAGTTCCACATCCTAAGAGACAGATCAGTTGAGGGACGAGAGTCGCGGAGGAGTGACGACATCTGATATGAGACAATGTCCTCCTACAGTACTGATCGACCAGACATGGGTTTAAACTGTATTACAATTCTTCTAAATACTTTATCTGTGCTTGATCAAGCTTTACCTGGCACAATAGTACAAATAGAATAGTCTCAAAAGTGCATCCACCCCACACCTCTGGCACTCAAGACAGGGCTTAATCTAACGCTTACAAGTATTTGAAAGATATTGAATACTTTTTAAACCCAGGCCAGTATGCTAGACAGGGCTGTAATCCATATAGTGATGATTAGATTGGAGCTGCTGCGTCACTCGATACTGTGATAGAACTACGCCTTGGGGAGTGTGGTCCACAACCACGTCCCCATTATAATCAACCATGGGGTGAGAGGTCAGTCTGTCAACTCTCCACCAGGCACTTCCACATATCCAGGTCAGGTTTATCAAACAAACTCTGGTTTGTACTAAGCATTCTCATGGCCTGTTATATCATCTCAACTCTACATATTCCAGATTGTTCCGCCAAGGACAGTTTTAGTCTGTTATTCCTTGGGACTGGTACTATATCCATCAAACTCCAGTATTACACTATATATACAAAAGTATGTGGACACCCTTTCAAATGATTGGATTCAGTTATTTCAGACACACCCATTGTAGACAGGTGTATAAAATCGAGCACACAGCCATGCAGTCTCCATAGACAAACATTGGCAGTAGAAGGGCCTTACTGAAGAGCTCAGTGACTTTCAACGTGGCACCGTCATAGGATACCACCTTTCCAATAAGTCAGTTCATCACATTTCTGCCCTGCTAGAGCTGCCCCGGTCAAATTTAAGTACAGGACCGCCAAGTGCTGAAGCGCGTAGCACGTAAAAATCGTCTGTCCTTGGTTGCAACACTCACTACCAAGTTCCAAACTGCCTCTGGAAGCAACGTCAGCACAATAATTGTTCGTCAGGAGCGTCATGAAATGTGTTTCCATGGCCGAGCAGCCACACACAAGTCTAAGATCACCATGCACAATGCCAAGCGTCGGCTGGAGTGTTGTAAAGCTCACCCCCATTGGACTCTGGAGCAGTGGAGACGTGTTCTCTGGAGTGATGAATCACGCTTCACCATTTGGCAGTCCAACAGACAAATCTGGGTTTGGCAGATGCCAAGAGGACGCTTCCTGACAAAATGCATAGTGCCAACTGTAAAGTTTGTTGGAGGAAGAAAAATGGTCAGCACAATAACTGTTCGTCAGGAGCGTCATGAAATGTGGCAGTCCAACAGACATGGTTCGGGCTAGGCCCCTTAGTTCCAGTGAAGGGAAATCTTAATGCTACAGCATACAATGACATCGGAGACAATTCTCTGCTTCCAACTTAGTGGCAACAGTTTGGGGTAGGCTCTTTCCTGTTTCAGCATGACAATACCACTGTGCACAAAGCGACGTCTATACAGGATTGGTTTGTCGAGATCGGTGTGGAAGAACTTGACTGGCCTGCACAGAGCCCTGACCTCAACCCCATTGACCTGGAACGCCGACTGTGAGCCAAGCTTAATCGCCCAACATCAGTGCCCAACCTCACTCATGCTCTTGTGGCTGAATGGAAGCAAGTCCCTGCAGCAATGTTCCAACATCTAGTGGAAAACCTTCCCAGAAGAGTGGAGACTGTTATAGTAACAAAGGGGAGACCAACTCCATATTAATGCCCATGATTTTGGAATGAGATGTTCACAAGTCATACCAAGTCATACATACCTTTAGTCATGTAGTGGATGTTGTTTGAGAGTGGATGGCATAAGGCTATGGATAAAGTTTGTTTCATGGGAGAAAGAACGAGGGAAGAGAAAGAGGGGGAGGAAAGGAGTAAGAAAAGAAGAGAAAGAGCAAGTTTCTTATATCAGTGCGCCCAATTTATTATTATTGAAAAATGTAAAGTTGTAATAGATTTAAGCCCCACCCCCCCCTGTTATTGTAGTTTATAGGTGTGTGTGTGTGTGTGTGTGTGTGTGTGTGTGTGTGTGTGTGTGTGTGTGTGTGTGTGTGTGTGTGTGTGTGTGTGTGTGTGTGTGTGTGTGTGTGTGTGAGTGTGTTGTTGAGACAGCTGCAGAACTTCGGGAGAAGGGGGGGGGGGGGGCGTGTCCGGTGTGTTTGTTTTCCTGTGGCAGTGGCAGCTAGGGGGTGTGTCCCTGCTCCGATGTGATTGGCCCGGCGGACGATTCCATTGGGAGTGACATCACAACATCCTGCTTGACCTACTTGGGGATGCTGGCCCATGTTGACTCCAATGCTTCCCACAGTTGTGTCAAGTTGGCTGCATATCCTTCGGGTGGTGGACCATTCTTGATACACACGGGAAACTGTTGAGCGTGAAAAACCCAGCAGCATTGCAGTTCTTGACACACTCAAACAGGTTCTCCTGGCACCTACTACCATAACCCGGTTTAAATCCTCTGTCTTGCCCATTCACCCTCTGAATGGCACACATACACAATCCGTCTCAATTGACTCAAGGCTTAAAAATCCTTATTTAACCTCTCTCCTCCCCTTCTACACTGGTTAAAGTGTATGTATTGCATCTCCATGACATCGTGACTGTCTCTTTCACATTGCCTCTCCCTCTTTCTTTCTGTTACTGCCTCGCTCTTTCTCTTTTTCCCCCTCCTCTTGGCTCTCTCTCTATCCCCCGCTCTCTCTTTTTACCTCTCTCTGTTCCTTTCACTTTTTCTCTCTTTCTCCCACCCTCTCTCCTCTCTCTTTTCTTCACTCTCTCTTGCAGCCCCCCCCCCCCCATCAGATATATAAAGCATGGGGATTTTCCAATATATATATTTTTTAATTACTGGTGTTTTCACTTAAAATCCACTTTGTGTTTTTCAAAAGCAGATGTATAGTCAGCTTTGTGGTCCCCTGTAGTGGATTGTGTTATTTAAGCAATAAGGCACAAGGAGGTGTGGTATATGGCCAATATACCATGGCTAAGGTCTGTTTTTATGCACGGCACAATATACCAAAAACCCCCAAGGTGCCTTACTGCTATTATAAACTGGTTACCAAGGTAATTAGAGCAGTAAAAATAAATGTTTTGTCATACCCGTGGTATACCACGGCTTTCGGCCAATCAGCATTCAGGGCTCGAACCACCCAGTTTATAAACCGGGATATTCCTGGTTGACTACCATTCTGTGGATCTAATCTGGACTAACACTGTATTGTCTGACCTCGATAATGGCTCAGAAGGGAGAGAGAGAGAGAGGGAGAATGAGCGAGAGAGGGAGAATAAGCGAGAGGGAGGGAAAGGTAGAGGAAGGATAGAAAGAGAGGGAGAGAGGAATGGAAGGAGCGGGAGAGAAAGTGATCATGACAAAAAGGATGCATGAGAGAGGAATAGAAAAGCGAGAGACAGCATCAGAGGGAGATATAGCGAATCCTCTCCCTCCTTCTATCCCTCCATCGCCAAAGGGAGAAAAAAGGCAGGAAACAAAAACAGCCCTAAGCTGCTGCAGTCCCCCCGCCCCCCCCCTCCTCGACTACACGGTCTTTCACACACAGACTCCCTCTCTTTCCCTCTCACTTTTTTCTTTTCTTCTAACATACTCCCTCCCTTGACCTGTTCCTCTCCTCTCCTCTCTCTCTTAACCATTGGTTTTTGTTCTCTTCTGGAGTTCTCCTCTCATTGACATTCAGTCCAGCTCTGAGGCTAGTTGCAGGGCAACCACGGCACAATGCCATTCGCAAACGCAAATACGCACACACACACACACACACACACACACACACACACACACATGCATGCACACATACACATACACAAACAAACAAGGATACACACATATGCACACACACACACAAATGCATGCACGGGCACACACAGACAGACACACACACTGGGCTTACAGATCCATCTCTCCTTCTCTCTCTCCCTCTTTCTCTCGCTCCCTCTCCCCCGTCCCATGACCTCCTCTTTCATCTTACTCCTCTCACACCCTTCTCTCTCTTAGCCTTTATATTACATTATCTTTATCATATTAGTATTCTGTCTTCCCATCTCCAAACCAACTAACTACCTGTTACCAAATAATAGTTGTAGCCATCTCCAGCATCTCCGAGGTAATCTGGCCCACCAGCCGGCTCTCCCCTCGAACCTGTATGCCGTAGCAATTGAGACTGGGAACGAGGTCCTCTCCCAGGAGTTAACCAAGAGTGTTATCAGTGCTGTGTGCTATGTGTGTGCTATTTGGGTTTGCTATTTAACGCAACAGTTTTTGTGACAAAACCATCAGTAGAGTTGAAAATGTGATGCTAACCCGTTTAACTTGTATTTTTCATTCTGTACATTGCAAAACATCAGCACGCACAGCCTTTTATCAGTTTGATGGGAACGCATCTCTGGTGGGAAAATTTGCATGCCAATTGCATGGAAACCTAGCTATATACTGACCAGTTGAATCCAGGTGAAAGCTATAATCCCTTATTGATGTCACTTGTTGAATCCACTTCAATCAGTGTAGGTGAAGGGGAGGAGACAGGTTAAAGAAGGATTTTTAAGCCTTGAGACAATTGAGACATGGATTGTGTATGTGTGCCATTCAGAGGGTGAATATATAAGTGCTTTTGAACGGGGTATGGTAGTAGGTGCCAGGCGCACTGGTTTGAGTGTCAAAAACTGCAAAGCTGCTGGGTTTTTCATGATCAACTGTTTTCTGCGTGTATCAAGAATGGCCCACCACATCAAAAGGACATCCAGCCGACTTGACACAACCGGGGGAAGCATTGGAGACAACATGGGTCAGCATCCCTGTGGAACGCTGTCGATACCTTGTAGAGTCCATGGCTCGACGAATTGAGGCTGTTCTGAGGGCAAAAGGGGGTGCAACTCAATATTAGGAAGACGTTCCTAATGTTTTGTACACTCAGTGTATAATATTAAAGCATTGTATCATGAACTATATATAACTAACATATTATATACTGACATAATTTTAACATATCAAAATCGTATAATAACGTAATAAAATAAAATCACATTATATACTTAACAAAAATATAAACGCTACAAGTGTTGGTCCCATGTTTCATGAGCTGAAATAAAAGATCCCAGAAATGTTCCATCCGCACATAAAGCTTATTTCTCTCAAATTTTGTGCACACATTTCTTTACATCCCTGTTAGTGAGCATTTCTCCTTTTCCATATCTCCTGATATGTGGCATATGAAGAAGCTGATTAAACAGAATGATCATTACTTTTTATTTTTTATTTCACCTTTATTTAACCAGGTAGGTCAGTTGAGAACAACTTCTCATTTGCAACTGCGACCTGGCCAAGACAAAGCAAAGCAGTGCGACAAAAACAACACAGAGTTACACAGTAAACAAACATAGTCAAAAACACAATAGAAAATCTATATACAGAGTGCAAAATGTAGTGCAAAATGCAGTAAGGTTAGGAGGTAGGACAATAAATAGACCATAGTGGTGAAATAAATTACAGATTATCATCATTAACACAGGAATGAAGGATGTGCAAATTATGATGTGCAAATAGAGATACTGGAGTGCAAGATTAGCGAAAATAACAAAAATAAATATGGGGATGAGGTAGTAGTGTGGGCTATTTACAGAAGGGCTATATACAGGTGCAGTGATCGATAATCAGCTTTGACAGCTGATGCTTAAAGTTAGTGAGGGAGATAGGAACCTCTAGCTTCAATGATTTTTGCAATTCGTTCCAGGCATTGGCAGCAGCGAACTGAAAGGAATGGCGGCCAAAGGAGGTGTTGGCTTTGGGGGTGACCAGTGAGATATACCTGCTGGAGCGCATGCTACGGGTGCTATTACACAGGTGCACCTTGTGCTGGGGACAATAAAAGGCCACTCAAATGTGCAGTTGTGTCACAAAACACAATGCCACAGATGTCTCAAGTTTTGATGGAGCGTGCAATTGGCATGCTGACTGCAGGAATGTCCACCAGTGCTGTTGCCAGAGAATTGAATGTTAATTTCTCTACCATAAGTCCAACGTTGTTTTAGAGAATTTGGCAGTAAGTCCAACTGGCCTCAAAACTGCAGACCACGTGTAACCATGGCAGCCCAGGACCTCCACATCCAGCTTCTTTGCCATCGGGATCGTCTGAGACCAGCCATCCGGACTGCTCATGACTGCTTATGTATATATATACAGTTGAAGTCGGAAGTTTAAATACACTAAGGTAGAAGTCATTAAAACACAGATTTCCACAGATTTCATGTTAACAAACTATAGTTTTGGGAAGTAGGCTAGAACATCTACTTTGTGGATGACACAAGAAATTCTTCCAACAATTGTTTACAGAGAGATTATTTCACTTATAATTCACTATATCACAATTCCAGTGGGTCAGAAGTTTACATACAATAAGTAAACTGTGCCTTTAAACAGCTTGGAAAATTCCAGAAAATGATTTAATGGCTTTAGAAGCTTCTAATTGACATCATTTGAGTCAATTGGAGGTGTACCTGTGGATGTATTTCAAGGCCTACCTTCAAACTCAGTTCCTCTTTGCTCGACATCATGGGAAAATCAAAAGAAATCAGCCCAAAATTGTAGACCTCCACAAGTCTGGTTCATCTTATGGAGCAATTTCCAAACGCCTGAAGGTACCACGTTCATCTGTACAAACAATAGTATTCAAGTATAAACACCATGGGACCACGCAGCCGTCATATCGCTCAGGAAGGAGACGCGTTCTGTCTCCTAGAGATGAACGCACTTTGGTGCGAAAAGTGCACATCAATCCCAGAACAACAGCAAAGGACCTTGTGAAGATGCTGGAGGAAACAGGTACAAAAGTATCTATATCCACAGTAAAAGTCCACAGTAAAAGTCCTATATCGACATAACCTGAAAAGCCGCTCAGCAAGGAAGAAGCCACTGCTCCAAAACCGCCATAAAAAAAGCCAGACTACGGTTTGCAACTGCACATGGGGACAAAGATCGTACTTTTTGGAGAAAAGTCCTCTGGTCTGATGAAACAAAAATAGAACTGTTTGTCCATAATGACCATCGTTGTATTTGGAGGAAAAAGGGGGAGGCTTGCAAGCCTAAGAACATCATCCCAACCGTGAAGCACGGGGGTGGCAGCATAATGTTGTGGGGGTGCTTTGCTGCAGGGGGGACTGGTGCACTTCACAAAATAGATAGCATCATGAGGAAGGAAAATTCTGTGGATATATTGAAGAAACATCTCAAGACATCAGTCAGGAAGTTAAAGCTTGGTCGCAAATCAGTCTTCCAAATGGACAATGACCCCAAGCATACTTCAAAAGTTGTGACAACAAAGTCAAGGTATTGAAGTGGCCATCACAAAGCCCTGACCTCAATCCTATAGAATATTTGTGGGCAGAACTGAAAAAGAGTGCGCAAGCAAGGAGGCCTACAAACCTGACTCAGTTACACCAGTTCTGTCAGCAGGAATGGGCCAAAATTCACCCAACTTATTGTGGAAGGCTACCCGAAAACTTTGACCCAAGTTAAACAATTTAAAGGCAATGCTACCAAATACTAATTGAGTGTATGTAAACTTCTGACCCACTGGGAATGTAAAGAAAGAAATAAAAGCTGAAATAAATAATTATCTTTACTATTATTATAACATTTCACATTCTTAAAATAAAGTGGTGATCCTAACTGACCTAAGACAGGGAATTTTTACTAGGATTAAATGTCAGGAATTTTGAAAAACTGAGTTTAAATGTATTTGGCTAAGGTGTATGTAAACTTCTGACTTCAACTGTACATACATATATATATATATATATATATATATATATATATATATATATATATATATATATATATACACACACACACACACATATATATATATATATACATACATACATATACACATATATACATATATATATATACACACACACACATATATATATATATATACAGCGGGTGAAATAAGTATTGAACACGTCACCATTTGTCTCAGTAAATATATTTCCAAAGGTGCTATTGACATGTACAAAGTATTAAATAAATATCAGTAAGTGTGTTCAATACTTTTTCCCTGTGTCATTTCACATTATTACACATAACTTAATTTCTGAACTTATTTGTTTTGGTTTCTTTGTATGTATGGATTACTTGGGTTGTTACAATTTCATGTCAATAGCACCTTTGGAAATATATTTACTGAAAAAAATGTTGACGTGTTCAATACTTATTTCACCCACTGTATATATATATATATATATATATATATATATATATATATATATATATATATATATATACACATACACACACATACATACACACACTAGGGTCCAAAAGTTTGGAATATTACTCATTCAAACTATGACATAACACATATGGAATCATGTAGTAACCAAAAAAGTGATAAACAAATGAAAATATTTAATAATTGCGATTGTTCAAAATAGCCAGCCTTTGCCTTGATGACAGCTTTGCACACTCATGGCATTCTCTCAACCAGCTTCATGAGGACCGCCACAGGAATGGAAGACCTAGAAATACCTCTGCTGCAAAGTTCATTAGAGTTACCAGCCTCAGATTGTAGCCCAAATAAATGCTTCACAGAGTTCAAGTAACAGACACATCTCAACATCAACTGTTCAGAGGAGACTGTGTGAATCAAGCCTTCATGGTTGAATTGCTGCAAAGAAACCACTACTAAAGGACACCAATAAGAAGAAGAGACTTGCTTGGACCAAGAAACACGAGCAATGGACATTAGACCGGTGGAAATCTGTCCTTTGGTCTGGAGTCCAAATTAGAGATTTTTGGTTCCAACCGCTGTGTCTTTGTGAGACGCAGTGTGGTTGAACGAATAATCTCTGCATGTGTATTTCAAACCGTAAAGCATGGAGGAGGTGTGATGGTGTGGGGGTGCTTTGCTGGTGACATTGTCTGTGATTTATTTAGAATTCAAGGCACACTTAACCAGCATGGCTACCACAGCATTCTGCAGTGATACGCCATCCCACCTGGTTTGGGCTAAGTGGAACTATCATTTGTTTTTCAACAGGACAATGAACCAACACACCTCCAGGCTGTGTAAGGGCTATTTTACCAAGAAGGAGAGTGATGGAGTGCTGCATCAGATGACCTGGCCTCCACAATCCCCCAACCTCAATCAAATTGTTCTGTTCCGGAATCTTACAAAACCTTTATCCACATGTCCTCTATCTCTCCGTCCTCATCCCTCCACCTGTCATCCACTCTTTTATCGGTCTCTACTCTTTATCAGTCTTTTTACATCTTGTCCTTCCTTTATACACCATCTTCATCTATCGCTTTTCTACTGATCACCGTCTGTCCTCCCGAAATCCTGCCCATAGTAATTATTCATCCCTCTTTGTCAATCTCTCCATTCTGATTTGAGGACCTCTGTTTCACTGAGGCAGATAATGTGAGGGACTAGTTGGTTCGTTAGTTATCACAGGAACTGTGAAGTGAACCTGAGCCTATAAGAGAAAGCAGGTCAGAGGGAGGAGAAGACAGGAGTAGAGGAATGGAGAGAGTAGAGGAGGGAGGAGAGGTATGATGAGTCTTAGATAAGAATATCTCATTATAGTCAGACAGGCCCAGACCTGCTCCATACTCTGTAAACACACACTGCATGCACACACACTCCACTTGCATACTGTACCATATCCAAAATCAAACAGCTATGCATTGAATCCTTACAATCATTGGGCACAGACGTTAGTTTAATGTCTAGTTTTGATTTACATTGGTTGAGTTGTCAACAAACGTGACACCAGCCCAAACAATGTCAACCGTCATTGGCTTTAGTTTCAAAGTTGGGTAAAAACATGACTAAATTCACTTACGTTGATGACTTTTTGCAAATCCAATCAGTTTCCCACGTTGATTCAACGTCATCACATTGCATTTTTTGGGTTGAAATGATGGGGACACAACATTGATTCAACCCGTTTTTGTCCAGTGGATTTTTATACCAATCTTTGCAAATTAACATACTGACATGTCGACACAGGCATACACACACACAATCATTCTGATTGCATATTCTGGCCTGGAGCATTCCCACTTGGATTTGTTTTTATTCACAAGCACAGTCCATGTAATGATCAACTGAAATCACATGGCAACCGAGACAAACAAAGCAACATGGATACGCCCATTACACAACTCAAAGACAGAGTCCTTATGTATTTCCTGACAAACACAAACAATAATCGTTCTGGCCAATAAAAACAGCATACAGAGGAAAATCCTGACATAACATCCTCCTATAAAAGTCTTGTTTACCTTATTTGTAAAATCTTCCAACTGGAGCGCCACATTTCATCGCAGCCTCAGTGTAAAACTGTCGTTGCACAGTGCCACCTGCTGATAGAAATGCAGCACTACAGCCCCCAGTGTCCTCTCAGCTATCCTTCAGTTCAGGGTTTCCCAAACTTTTTCACTCCATTTTCAAATCCAGTCAATTCAGAAAGTAAACCAAATTACACTTCCAAATTTCCCTCATTGAAATGAAAATTGGAATGGCAGTGTGATTCCTGAATTGAAATGAAATTGACCCAAACTAGAATAAACCAAATCTCAATGATAGATAAAGAAACATCCTGCCAGCTGCGCTCTCTCTCTCTCTTGTTTCCTTTCACTTCACAGAATGTAAGCTTGCGAGATCAGGATGGCCGAACAAGGCTACAGAATAATACAGGAGAGACATCCAAAGAGAGGAAGAGGGACATATATTTCCTAGACCTACAGTAAAAGGTGGAGTGTTACTGAATGTGTATGTGGGAGCTGCACATTCAAAACTGTACAGTATATAGTTGACACGTCCATATGAATACAGAGCTCAGTAAGTACAACTGTCCATGTATGTGTGCGTGTTGGCATGTACAGTTTTACACATTTTGATTTGTTTGTCAGGGGGTTTGTGTGCGTCTTTTTGCGTTGTTTAAGCATCGTCTCCGTTGGCGCCATATCCATCATCCTCTCCCTCTTCCTCATCCTCCCTTCCTCGACTCTTTACCTGCCAACAGGATTCAATAAGCTGACATGAGACATCGCCTGCAATCCTAAATGGCACCCTTTTCCCTACGTAGTGCACTACTTTTGACCAGATCCATAGTCAAAAGTAGTGCACTGACAGCCACTGCTTCCTCAATGTTTTCTTTCAACTCCTTTCCATCTGCCTTTCTCTCTTCCATAACACTCCCCCCCCCCCCCCCCTCTTCTAGCGCTTCTCTGTTACCCACAATTCCTTTCCCCTCTCAAGTGTGGCTCAGTTTGTAGAGCATGGCGCTTGCAACACCAGGGTTGTGGGTTCGATTCTCACGGGGGACCAGTACGAAAGAAAAGTGCGTAAATGTATGATAAGAGCTTCTGCTAAAAGACTAGCTAAAATGTACATTTAAACCTCACCTCCTCTTCCTCCAGTAGGTCTCCCTCTTCTGAGTCATTTGGAGACTGGTTCTCCCTCTTCAGGTTTTCCTCCTTTCCTCCACAGTGGAGGAGAGGAGACACCTCCCCAAGCTCCGGCTTCCCACGACTCTTCATGTCTAGAGAGCGAGTTAGATTTTACTGATCAACAAAAATTAGATGTTTCATACCTAATATGTCTGACAAATGCAGTGGGCAACAAGTGTACTTCCATCACTAGTGTCTGTCCCATCCTACCTGACTTCTTGCTGTGGTCCTTCTCCATGCGCTCCAGACTCTCCAGTAGGTAGTCCACCTTGTGTTTGATCTGGGTCAGCTCTCTCTTGATGGTCTGCAGGTCGTCTGCCTTCACTGGGTTAGGAAGAAGGGGGAGAGAGGAGAGGGGGGAGAGAGGGGGGAAGGAAGGAAGGAGAGTCAGAGGTAAACATTTACAGTAGGTCACTTTCACAGAATAAACATGAATGCATTTGTCTACAGGGTCAATAAATAGTGGGTCAATTATCTGAGTGAATTTGGAGTTAGTAAGTGTGCTGCGAGGACGAGATCAAGTTATATCGTGTGTAGTTAGTAAGAGCGTGTGTGATCAATGTCGGAAGTGTCGAAAGCGTCTGTCATTCCGTGTATGCGTGTGGCACTGACTGGTGCGTGAGGTCGAGGTCCTGCTCTGGCTGCTCCTGAAGGTGGAAGATGAGAAGCAGGTCTTGGTACGTCGGCTGCCCCCTCCACCTCCACCTCCACCTCCACTCAAACTGACCCGGGGCTGTTTGGAGGGGACAGGCGGCCGGGACAGGGGAGGAGTATGAGTACATCCTACAACGACAACACAAACAGGCACACACACACACACAGGTTATATGACATAAGGCCGTTACAAATATAATGCATTCAACGTGTAACATCTCTCAAAAGAACACTACAGTTTAAAAAGGAGGTACAATAAAAAAAAAAGCAGATTCTTTCTCCCTTTTTAAGTACAGTGTGTGTGGCAATGGCGAAAGGAAGGCTTACCTGTCATAGTAATCTCTCTGGAAGTCATAGTCCAAATCATATGAAGAACTGGGGGGAGAGAGATTGACTGAAGCACTTTGGTAAAGACCCTGTTTACATATTTAAATTCCCACAGAGGGGAGTTGAGGCACACCTGTACATGTCTCCCGCGGAGCGCTTAACCGTCGTCGATCTCTGCGGCTTAGGTTCACAAGCGAGGTTAATGTCTGAGAATGGGGGGGGTGGGGGAAAGAGAGACAGAAAGAACAGAAATAGTGCAGACAAAGAAAGAGAGAATATCAAGAGGAAGTTATATATCTATACAGAAGGTGTAACATCCACATTATCACGTCCCCACATATACTATGCCTTTAGAAATGGGAAACATATTGGAGGTAGAGTGGGGACACGGGAGGAGGAGAGGAAACCGCTGGTTCTTACCTAGCACCTGTCCTACAATCATCCTCCCGTCCTCGCCCCCTACAGCGGCCCGGGCGTTCCTCTCATTGGCGTACTGGACGAACGCAAACCCCTTGTGGACGGAGCAGCCCACGATCTTGCCATACTTGCTGAAGAAGAAGAAGAAGAAGAAGGTAATGTGTATTTAGTGTCTGTGGCTGTTTGATGGATATTTTCCGCGTACTTGTTTTGTATGCGTTTATGCTACACAATAATTGCCCTTCTGGGACAGTATTGAATTCTTCTGCTTTGTCCCAACCCCGCCGAAAGACACACATACACCGAGGCTGGAGATGTTGGAGCAGAGAGCAGCCATAGTATCGTGCTACCTACCTGAAGATGGCCTCCACGTCTGCCTTGGTGACCAGGAGTGTGTTGAGGTTCCCGATGAAAACCCGGGACTGGAGCGAACGTGGGTCTGTCTTGTTGGTCACGTTGCCGGACATCATGCTACTGGAGGTGAGAGACCGGCTGGTGGGTTTATGAGAGGGCGATGAAGGGAGGAGAGGAAAGAGAGAGAGGGAGAGAGGGGAGAAGTTGAGATATGCATGTTTGTGATTGTGTGCCAGCCTGTGCGGGGCTGCTTTCCAAAATAAACTGGACCTGATTTGAGAGGGAGTGTATCTGTGTGTGTGTGTGTGTGTGTGTGTATCTGCGTCTACACACACACACACACTGTACACTCCTACACATGAACGGTTGTTTAAAACAAGCATCCCAGTCATTATATATGCAGGGCTACTTTGGATGATGTCTCAGTAATGATCGTGTATAGGAGGACTTTTGTGTGCATATAATCTACATGTAATGGTTTTGTACACAGGAAGGTGGGTGAGGGTTGTCTTTTTCTCCACACACACTATGCGTGTCAGCAGTGCTTTTGCTCATATTTCAGGGTTTATACCGGTAGCACACTCTAGAGAACATATTTGGAAGGTTGATGTAACCAGAACTCACTCCATATTGCCTGTGCCCTGGACCTGCGTGGTCTGCCTGCCTGTTTCTGTTGGAGAGAAGAGTGTCGTTATTGGTCAACTGAGCCTGGCTGTGCATTGTGGGAGATGTAGTGCATCTATGGGCCGACGTCTCTAGAACTACAAAAGTCTCCAAAAGTGAAGGATTTCATATTTTTGGATCAGTGCGTCATATTTTTGGATCAGTGCTGCCCCCATGAGGTACTTCAAAAGTATTAAATATATTCAGTATATACACCTCACAAAAAAAACAAAAAAACATGGGAGTCGTGTGGAGAAGGATTGGACAAATAGTAGTATCATATCAAATAAGAGAAATAAGTTAGAAACAGATTCATTGGGCAGGTCAATTCGCCCATTCAGAAAACCCCATAGCACTTAAGAATATTACTGTATATAGATACAAACAGTATGAATCATAACTGGCATTTGATGCCCAAGATACTGTAAGAGACACCTGATCATATCATTTTGTATAATAGCTACCTTGTGCACTCTTTTGAGGCGTCACACAAATACCTATGAACAACAATAATATAAAATGTCTTCGGGTCCTTGAAAAGTGCTGTTTAAATCCTACGTATTATTAGTAATATGAAGTGATTCTGGCATACAGTTTTTCATTATACATTTCTGTAGTAAATCAAACCAAGGGACATGTAATTAGTTGGCGTGGTGTCAGAAAGTGGACATTCCCAAAATGTACCCAAAGCAGAGTACCTCTTCGCCCATATCCCCTCTCCTAATGATAAAAACACGTTACAACAGACCACATGACCCAGCCAAGGGAAGTTCCGCATCCGTCTTTGTACGGTGGACACACCCACTATCATTTCGGATGAGACTGTTGCGTCTGGTGCTGGTTCTGGGCGTCTAGCCCAAAAGCATTAACCACAGGATGATCTTCTCTTTGCCAGTTGACGGGGTTGGTATCGGGGTTGGTATCCACCAGCATTAATATGAGACTAGAATACAGGCAGTGCATGTGACACGAATCAAAGGTGATGCAATACACACAGCTGGGTGGCAAAGGTCTGGATGGATATTGTCATTTTTTCGGCGTAGAAACAAACCCCCACCTCGCAACCTATTCACACCCCTCTCGTTAGGAGAGAGAACATTTTTGCCATTTTAAAGCTAAATTCTACACATTTTGCCATGTGTTATGTGTTCATACCTGGCGTGTCACGGCCCCTAGGCATGTAACCAGGCCATGATCAAGATTTAGAAAGCTGGTTAGCCTAACTAACCCATCTAGTTGATATGGCCAGTAGTTCATCAATTGGACATTTCTGACAGGTTATGTCATTGAATGTTTAAATTTTGAATGTTTAAATTTTGAAATTAAAATTGCACCTTGATATTCTACTATTATAACTCTCAACAGCAGTAAGTTGAAAGCCTGACAGTTCCTACATTTTTATTTTCCTAAAATGTGAGTTGGGACCGCGGCCCATATTCACCCCGTTCTGGGTCCGGATCCAGACCGTTTGCCTGCCAGTTGAGTATGGCTGGAGTAGGGTCTAGGGGTCGATTTGTCATTGAGCCCTAGTCTGGCGGATGGCAAACTCTGAGGAGGGGAACAAACCCATCATGCTACATAATTCCCTTAGCGGATGACAAAACTACCCATTAGATAATGTTTATATTGTATGTTGGGGTCCCTGTTTCTGACCAGCACCTTCGATGGTCAACTGCCTCCATTTTATTCAGTTCCCAGGTGACTAATTTCATCAGTTATTAATTTTTTTATCATGAAAACTACTAGGCTAATCAAAACTACAACAATGGATGAAAGTGATTGGCTATCACAACAGCAGCATACAACTCCTTGCTTTGGGGATTTCCAAAAGGGGGAAAAGGCTATTTCAAAGGCAGAGAGAAAAAAACTGAACTGGATTCCAAAATCGATGCCAACATGGAAGTGAAAACAAATAAAAAACAAGAGACCAACTTACGAATTGTTGCTGCTACAAAAAAAAATATGCCTCAAACTAAAAAAGGGGAAAGAAAATTTTAACATTAAGAGAGCGCCTGTAATGTTGAACTGAACCCATATCAGAGGCTAACAACTTATGCTACTGATGTTAGAGGATTTTGAAACAAATAATTCTGATTGTATTAGTGGTCATATACAGTGCATTCAGAAAGTACTTAGACCCTTTGACTTTTTCCACATTGTTACGTTAAAGCCTTTTTCTGAAATTGATTTAATCGTTTTTTCGTCAATCTACACACAATACCCCAAAACGACAAACCAAAAACAAGTTTAGACATTTTTGCAAATGTATAAAAAAAATACAAAGCTGAAATATCACATTTACATAAGTGTTTAGACCCTTTACTCAGTACTTTGTTGGAAGCACCTTTGGCAGCGATTACAGCCTCGAGTCTTCTTAGGTATGACGCTACAAGAGAGACTTGTCCCGAAACCACTCCTGCGTTGTCTTGGCTGTGTGCTTAGGGTTGTTGTCCTGTTGGAAGGTGAACCTTCGCCCCAGTCTGAGGTCCTGAGAGCTCTGGACCTCAGACTGGTCACCTCCCTGACAAAGGCCCTTCTCCCCCGATTGCTCAGTTTGGCCTGGCGGACAGCTCCAGGAAGGGTCTTGGTAATTCCAAACTTCTTCCACTTAAGAATGATGGAGACCACTGTGTTCTTGTGGACCTTCAATGCTGCACACATTTTTTGGTACCCTTCCCCAGATCTGTGTCTCAACACAATCCGGTCTTGGAGCTCTACAGACAATTCCTTTGACCTTTGTCTGACATGCACGGTCAACTGTCGGACCTTATTTAGACAGGTGCGTTCCTTTCCAAATCATGTCCAATCAATTGAATTTATCACAGTTGGACTCCAATCAAGTTGTAGAAACATCTCAAGGATGATCAATAGAAACAGGATGCACCTGAGCTCAATTTCGAGTCTCATAGCAAAGGTTCTGAATACTTATGTAAAAGGTATGTTGTTTTTTATTTTTAATACATCTGCAAACTTTATTTTAAAAACCTGTTTTTGCTTTGTCATTATTGTGTGTAGATTGATGAGGATTTTTATTTATTTAATCAATTTTATAATAAGGCTGAAACGTAACAAAATGTGGAAAAAGTAAAAGGGTCTGAATACTTTCCGAATGCACTGTATAGGCTATATACGAGAAGTGCTTTTGGTAAACATATACTGTACATATCTGTATTATTTTCTAGTGTGGGGTGCAAAAGGCATCACTCTCAATACTGTGGGTACATCCCAATAATATCTCCTTTCTCCTGGTTCATTACATCCCATAAATCTAAAAGCGTTGGATTGGTGGAGGCATAGGCAAGGCTAGACAAGGTTTCCACTATATTTCTTATATCAGTTATTTCCTTTCAAATCAGTGAAGGGAAGAAGTGCACATTTTGGGAGAAAGTAGAGATAATTGGGACGTAGCCGGATAATTGGGACAGATTTTTTCCTTTCCTTCTAGACTTCTGATCCGATAGGACTTTGATGATGATGATGATCAAAGAAAAAAACGATGATCTAAAAAACAATCCACTCCAGTCAGTTATTGGTTGTAAAGAATTTTTGGGAAGGAGGACACAGAATTGGGACACAAACTAAGTCTAGGTAGGCCTTGTAAATAGAAGGCTCTGGATAGGCCAATAGATATGAGGTAATCCCCCGCCAAAAAAATACCAAAGTGGTGAAAAATAATCTCACTGAACTTTACATACTAACACAGTATATCTTCACAGCATCAATACATACCAACACAATCTTAAAAGGGGAAATCTGCTATTGCTTCATCCATTTTTGGACTTATAAATTGTATATTATTGAAAAATATAACCTAAAAATGCCTCATGAGTTTAGTTCAACTGTCATAACCCACCAATAACTCGAAATATGAGATTGTTTTACTCCAATGTTTGTAAATAACATAAAATGTAAAAAACAAAAAAAGTGTAAAGCCTCAAAACAAGGTTAAAACTATAAATGTTGATATCATGGATGGTCAGTTCTTGCATCCATAGCTGTCTATATGAATTTAAGAGTGGTTACATTTCTCCAGGCCCGTCCCTCAGCTGTTACCTGTGTTATTGTTTCAACTGCGGATTCTAGCAGAGGAGATTTCCCACGAAATAAGCTTAATAGTAGATCTAATGGACATTGATAACATAGTAGTCTGACCACAACCATTCCACCAGGCTACACACTTGAATAATGTTCAATAAACAGCACAAATTATGGATGCATGTATTTCTCATTCTGCACAATATTTTAATGATTATTAAATATCACAAAATGAAATGCAAAGGTTGTCTATTTTTCCTCAAATGTCTCGGGGCGCCAAAAAGACAGGTTTTTTTTATTCAAATCCAGTGTAAACAAACGCCCACTTTCACACTTCATAGTGAGAGAAAAAAATTACGTAACTGTTACCAGAAATAGGGCTACTGCAGAGGGCACTGCGAACCTAGAAAATAACAAAAGCCAAAAAGAAAACTAGAACATATCTATGAGCAGTCAACTTCAACAACCGAAGTAGAAGATACAGGGGTGATATATAAAGTTTGATCTACGTAAAACCTTCCAAAAAAAAAGAAAGTTATTACACAAAAGAAGGCCATGTTCACGCGAACTGTCACGACCACATAATACTTTGTCCAAACAGATTTAAAACAATCCTCGATCTTTCTTTCCATAAAAATAGGATCATAAGCACACACACACTCCTTTAATGGTAAACTTGAAAAAAAAAAAAAAAGTATTAATATCGCTTTGAGATCTACACAACACTAGTCTCATCTGCAGCGAAATGTAGTACGCCATTAAAACCAACAGATACAGCCAGAAAAATACATTAAAAACAAAACAAAAAAAGTCCCAAAGACATCAGTTCAAAGTCAGGAAAAATAAAAACGAGAAAAATGCTCTCGATTCAAAATACTCACCAGGAGCTTAATAATTTAAAAAGGAGTACAATTTCGACGTTGTCTTAGTTGGAGTGTCTTATATGACCCGTTTCCAATTCAGTAGGCTGCTACTACTGTAGCATACCTTGGCTAGAACTGAACCAGTTTTCACGAAATGGCGCTGTGGCTACACCATAGAGAAAGATAAACTACTCGTCATTGTATCTGTGCCATTATAACGTCTGTGACATCACAGGCAGTGCCATTGAGTTGAAGTAATTCCCTTCTTCACGATTGGCTGATCCCTTCTGATGACCCCGCTGGACATGACTCCAACATGGTCACCAGGATGGAACAGCCAATGAAGTTGGAAGACCAACCCAGTTGACTACATTTAAATGGTGGAAGCACTCGCTGGCGCGGCCCATGCTAATACAGCCTCTATCATTCTCTATGGGCTACACATAGTAGATTGTGCACTCCTTATCCGTAATACTGGCATTTTATTTGATCTCTTCAGTAGAATGAGGAGTAATCACTTGGGATATTGTTGAATGTATCACTTAACCCTGCCTTTACAGGGTTCACAGACTGATCCCACCACGGTGTGCCAGAGAGCGCTACAGGAGGTCCTTCCTGCCGGCGGCTATTAGACTATATAATGCCTCACCGGGTGCAGTGTCGTCGGCAACATAGACCTGGAACTGTTGGGGTGTTAGGACCTAGTTTGACAAGTATGCATCCATCCATCCGTGAGTAACTCTCTGGTCTGTAATCACTCATTCACTCAGGACTTATTTATTCAGCACTCATTCATTCAGGACTGTATGTACATATTCATGTACAGCTGTTATATCATATCACGTGCAATATTGTAAGTAATTCTTGGACTGAACTTACATAGTCATTCACTCAGGAATGCATATTAGTATCCTGTCAGTTGTATCTTTTTTCATTGCTTTTAGTATATCAAATGTGCAATACGTGCATTTATCTGTAATTAAACCCTGCACTAAGGACTGTATTTTAAGGGAATTACTATTATTACCCTAAATTATATCATACACACATTTAGCTATTTAAGTATCTCTTCCTGTCATTTACCTGTACAGTTAAATTAACCATGCAAAATATTCACTTACCTGTTAATTTAACCAGACTGTATATTAAGTAAACTATTATTACCCTCACTAAATCATGTTTATACTTGCATACTATTTTTTGTAAAGATGAACGTGGTACCTTCAGGCATTTGGAAATTGCTCCCAAGGATGAACCAGACTTGTGGAGGTCTACAATTTTCTTTCTGAGGTCTTGGCTGATTTCTTTTGATTTTCCTATGATGACGAGCAAAGAGGTTAAAGGTATTCCTTGAAATACATCCACAGGTACACCTCCAAATGACTCAAATTATGTCAATTAGCCTATCAGAAGCTTCTAAAGCCATTACATAATTTTCTGGCATTTTCCAAGCTGTTTAAAGGCACAGTCAACTTAGTGTATGTAAACTTCTGACCCACTGGAGTTGTGATATAGTGAATTATAAGTGAAATAATCTCTCTGTAAACAATTGTTGGAAGAATTACTTGTGTCATGTACAAAGTAGATGTCCTAACCTACTTGCCAAAACTATGGTTTGTAAACATGAAATCTGTGGTTGTTGAAAAATGAGTTTTAATGACTTCAACCTAAGTGTATGTAAACTTCCGACTTCAATTGTAGATAACCTTTGCATCTCTTGTCCTTCCCTCCAGACTCCTTGCAGCTCTCTCTTGCTGTCTCTGAAGAGGAGGTTCCCCCTGAGCAGCAGCACTGTAAGCAGGAGTGGAGCTCCAGTCTGGTGAAGGAGGACCCAGAACCCACACAGATTAAAGAGGAAGAGGAAGAGGAGGAACTCCGGACCAATCAGGAGGAAGAACAGCTTCAAGGGTTGGAGGCTGATATAATAGGGGGGGCGAGCATGCCTCCATCCACATCGAGAGCTTCAAGTTCCTCTGTGTCCAAGGCGCGACAGCTCCTGTTCCCCCTCAGGAGGTTGAAAAGGTTTGGCATGGGCCCTCAAATCCTCAAAAAGTTCTACAGCTGTACTATTGAGAGTATCTTGACTGGCTGCATCACTGCTTGGTATGGCAATAGCACCGCCTTCAATTGCATGGCGCTACAGAGGGTGGTGCGGACAGCCCAGTACATCACTGGGGCCGAGCTCGCAACCATCCAGGACCTCAATACCAGGCGGTGTGAAAGGAAGACTCCAAACCGTTAAAAGACTCCAACCCTCCAGGCCATAGACCGTTCTCTCTTCTCCCGCACGGCAACAGGCTGCTGAACAGCTTCTATCCCCAAGCCATAAGAATGCTAAAAAGCTAACTAAATAGCTAACAAAATGGCGACACGGACTATCTGAGTTGACCTTAGTATTTTATTCTTATTTTTGCACCGTCTCTATGCACTCTCAGAGCCCTACACACTACACACTACACACTACACACTACACACTACACACTACACACTACACACTACACACTACACACTACACACTAGACACTACACACTACACACTACACACTACACACACACACTGTTACTCCAACACACATACAAACACTCACTCCATAATTTGCTCACACACACATAATACCCACATACATTTATACTGAGTACACACACACACACACCCACACGCTCACATACAATCAACATATACACTGCTGCTCTGTCTATCATATATCCTGATGCCTAGTCACCTTACCCCTATACATATCTACCTCTATTGATCCAGTATCCCTGTAATTTTTTTATTTCACCTTTATTTCACCTTTATTTAACCAGGTAGGCCAGTTGAGAACAAGTTCTCATTTACAACTGCGACCTGGCCAAGACAAAGCAAAGCAGTGCGACAAAAAACAACACGGAGTTACACATGAGAATAAACAAATGTACAGTCAATAACACAATAGAGAATCTATATACATAGTGTGCAAATGTAGTGCAAATGCAGTAAGGTTAGGAAGGTAGGACAATAAATAGGCCATAGTGGCGAGATTATTTACAAATTAGAATTAACACTGGAGTGATAGATGTGCAAATGATGATGTGCAAATAGAGATACTGGAGTGCAAAATGAGATAAAATAATATGGGGATGAGGTAGTAGAGTGGGCTATTTACAGAAGGGCTATATACAGGTGCAGTGATCGATAAGCAGCTTTGACAGCTGATGCTTAAAGTTAGTGAGGGAGATAGGAACCTCTAGCTTCAAAGATTTTTGCAATTCGTTCCAGTCATTGGCAGCGGAGAACTGGAAGGAATGGCGGCCAACGGAGGTGTTGGCTTTGTACCATATCTACATTGTAGATATGGTACAGGAACTGACCCTGTATATAGTATATCCTTACTTACTTTATAGTGTTTTTCTTATTGCTATAAATTGTGTGTTTCTGTTCTACCTTGTTATTTTTAGTATTGCATTGTTATTTTTTACTGCATTGGGGTTAGAGTTTGCAAGAAATGCATTTCATTGTACTTGTGCATGTGACATTAAAACTCAAAACAATGCATCCAGCCACAGCTCAGCCGTAAGCAGCGACCCAGTAGTACTTGACAGCAGCCCACAATTGGTGCCCCACCCACCACTGGATCCCAACCCACCACTGGATCCCAACCCACCACTGGATCCCAACCCACCACTGGATCCCAACCCTCCATTGGATGCAAACCCATTAATGGCGGAACACTGTTCCAAACCCAGCACCACGTCTAGAAAAAAGTTGACCTGCAGAAGCATGTGACTCTCACCAAGAGGAGACCCAATGAATGCCATTTCTGCAAAAAAAATGCTACAAATGTAAACTGAAGGCCCATGTCCGACTCTGTCACGGTGGGAAACACCTGTCCTGTTTTTGGCAAGACCTTAAAATCAAAGGAGATCTGTCGAGACACGTGGATTCACACAGGAGAGAAATCAAACCATTTAGCTGTGCTGACTGTGGGAAAAGCTTCAGTCAGAAGGGAGACCTAGGGACGCGCATATTGACTCACACAGGATATAAATAATTTAGCTGTGGTTGTGGGATAAGCTTCAGTCTCAAGGGGACCCAAACCAGGCATAAATTGATTCACGCAGGAGATAAATCATTCAGCTGTGGTGACTGTGGGAAAAGTTTAAATCACAGGCAGACCCTACCCCATTCATAGACGCTAACTACCTTTATAGGGTTAGTGTTAGTGTTCCCACACTGCCATATCTCCACGTCACAGCATGTGTTTAAGGAAGACACATGTAATTACCACAGGTGGTCGCCTCTATCTAGCATGCTCCGAACACCTCTCTGTAACGGTAGAAGGTCGCCAGAAACATGTTGTAACTGAGAAATACTGTCAGCTGCAACTGGATAAAACAGTGTACAGGACGGCAGATAGTACTACTATGGCTGACCCTATAAAACAATACATTTCACTGCACATAGGGCGGCGCACAATTGGCCCAGCGTCGTCCGGTTTTGGACAGGCTATCATTGTAAATAAGAATTTGTTCTTAACTGACTTGCCTAGTTAAATAAAGGTTAAATAAAATTTAAATAAGTAAACTAAAGGGCTTTATGTATTGCAATTGAGAATTGATTCATGTTTAGATGGATTATTTGGCTGTTTTGGCTGCCAGAGCCCGTCTACCTCTGAAAAATAACATATAAGGTACTTGGACCTTAGAGAGTAATGGTAGGCTCATCTACACACTTTAAGAGTACATTCTTAGGCTAAGGCAAACCCTAAAGACCCAAAATGTGCACGAACTGACTCAGCTGTTGGGACTGTGGGAAAAGCTTCAGTCTCAAAGGTTACCTAAGGAAGCACAAACTAACTCACACCGGATAGAAACCATTTAGCTGTGGAGAATGAATGGTCAGACTGATGTTATTGTTGATTCATTAAATATATACTTTCCAGAAAAGATCTCCTTCCATTTGTCGAAGACTATTTCTCATTAATTTTGACCTAATGCTGCTAATTCATGATGTTGATTTATTATTTTATAGAGTATTGATATACAATTGACACGTGATTTATAATTGATTCTCCCAGATCATCCTATACCACTGTTCGTCCAAAGTAAAAAGAAATGCTGGCTGACTTGCACAGTAAACCCCCAACCAGCTGGCGGCCCTGTTATGTGTTTCTGGGCTTGCCACACACTAGAACCAAAGAATCGTCTAAAATTCCAGTAGAACACGGAAGTATAATTGGAGACGAATTTGTTTTGATTTTGAACATTCATTGTGTGGAGTAAAGAAATACCAACTGACTCAATTTAATTTGCAACCCAAAAATAATTAGACAGAAAATGTCTAAACTAGAGTCGTTTCGTGTGTTTTTAAATGAGCGTTTAACGGCGGCTGTTGTGGAGATTTTCGGGGCCGTTGAGAAAACGGTAGTGGGGTACCAGGAGGAGAATGATCGGCTACGGAGAATGCTGCGGATCACACCGAAGATAAAATGTATAGGTTCGTATGTATACTGAATATAAATATAAACGCAATATGTAACAATTTCAAAGATTTAATGAGTTACAGTTAATATAAGGAAACCAGTCAATTTAAATACATTGATTTGGCCCTAATCTATGGATTTCACAGTACTGGGAATACAGGTCTGTTTGTCACAGATACCTTTAAAAATAAAGGTAGGGGCGTGGATCAGAAAACCAGTCAGTGTCTGGTGTGACCACTATTTGCCTCATTCAACGTGACACATCTCCTTCGCATAGAGTTGATTGGGCTGTTGATGGTGGCCTGTGGTTTGTTGTCCCACACCTCTTCAATGGCTGTGCTACAGTAAGTTGCTGGATATTGGTGGGAACTGGAACATGCTGTCGATCCAGAGCATCCCAAACATGCTCAATGGGTGACATGTCTGGTGAGTATGCAGGCCATGGAAGAACTGGGACATTTTCAGTTTCCAGGAATTGTGTACAGATCCTTGCGACATGGGGCCGTGCATTATCACGCTGAAACATGAGGTGATGGTGGAGGATGAATGGCACGACAATGGGCCTTAGGATCTCGTCACGGTATCTCTGTGCATTCAAATTGCCATTGATAAAATGCATTTATGTTAATTCTCATTAGCTTATGCTTTCTGCCCATACCATAACACCACCACCACCATGGGGCACTCTGTTCACAATGTTTACATCAGCAAACCACTCACCCACATGTTACAATACACACTGAAGTCGGTTATGATGGCAAACTGCAGTCTGGTCAAGACCCTGGTGAGGACGACGAGAACGCAGATGAGCAGTTTGTGCAGAAATTATTTGGTTGTGCAAAACCCACAGTTTCATCAGCTGTCCGGGTGGTTGGTCTCAGACAATCCCGCAGGTGAAGAAGCTGGATGTGGAGGTCCTGGGCTGGTGTGGTTACACGTGGTCTGCGGTTGTGAGGCCGGTTGGACTTCCTGCCAAATTCTCTAAAACAACGTTGGAGGCCGCTTATGGTAGAGAAATTAAAATGTAATTCTCTCTAACAGCTTTCACTTATTTTATCAAATATTTTGTCTTATTTGTCATTTGTAAGTAAAGTCATAAAACGTCACGAGAGATTCATCTGTCATTTTATATCTACTTCTACAAAAATTAGGGCAGTTTATGTTAGAAATGTCTAAACTTCGTTTTTGGTGGAATAATAGGCACACTTAATAGGTATACTGTGAAGGTACTTCACACTGAAGGAAGTTAAGCTACACGAAAGCCACCCTTAAGAAAATATAGTTTACTTAAAGGCCTAGTGAAGTCTAAAACGTGATTTTCACTATAAGGTTGGAATAATGCAGTTTTGAAAAGTATTATAATGCCCTGTTAGTGTAAGAGCTGTTTGAAAAGAGCCTGACATTTCATCCTGTTTTGGTGGGATGGAGTTTGGCCTTCCTGGTGACATCACCAGGTAGTAAATGAGTTAATAGACCAATAAACAGTAAGTATTATTTTTGTCATCCGAAGACAAATAACTTTGTTTTTACAACAATTTATTTTCTTACTTGTACATTCTACACACATTTTACATACATGACACTATTTTTACACATTAGTTACATAGCAAAAATATATAGTTATTGGATATACATCAGGGTAGGGCTCAATTCAAATCGAAGGCAGTCAATTCAGAAAGTGAGCCAAAATTACAATTCAATAATTTAAAATCTTCATTTACAAATGTGTCTTTGCTAAGAAACTATGCTACATGACCAGAACATCTCATACCAAAATCATGGCCATTAATATGGAGTTGGTTCCCCCATTGCTGCGGGGACTTCCATTCAGCCACAAGAGCATTAGGGAGGTCGGGCACTGATGTTGGGCTATTAGGCCTGGCTCGCAGTCGGTGTTCCAATTCATCCCAAAGGGCACAGGGGCATTGTCATGCTGAAACAGGAAAGGACCTTCCCTAAACTGTTGCCACAAAGTTGGAAGCACAGAATCATCTAGAATGTCATTGTATGCTGTAGCATTAAGATTTCCCTTTACTGGAACTAAGGGGCCTAGCCCAAACCAGCCCCAGCTATTCTCTAGCAGGGCAGAAATGAGACGAACTGACTTGTTGGAAAGGTGGCATCCTATGACGGTGCCACGTTGTAAAGTCACTGAGCTCTTCAGTAAGGCCATTCTACTGCCAATGTTTGTCTATGGAGATTGAATGACTGTGTGCTTTTAATACGATTTTATACACCTGTCAGCAACAGGTGTGGCTGAAATAGCCGAATCCACTAATTTGAAGGGGTGTCCACATACTTAGTAGATAGTGTATTTTAAATTTGTTACTATTTTAATTTAAAATAAATCACAGTAAGGTACTTCATTTTCACCCAGAAATGATTTGATATTGAGGTAAAAATGCCTGCATTTGACCTTTAATTCAAGTTAATTTGAAAAATAAGTTCCCTACAAACTACTTAAAGATAAATTATCATGTTTAAATCTGAAATGTCATAGACTACCTATTGCAAGAACAGTCCACTCTGGAGTCAGACATTAACAGAATGTGTAATTTTGCCTATTAAAACCAAAAACTGTTTCAAGTGAGAATTAAGTAGGTCTGATGCTGGAAAAGAATGTTCCAGTAGTTAGCTACACCTCTACATGGCAAAAATGTATTAACTTCTGAAAACACTACCAAGATTTTAATTTAGTTAAACTACCACAAAGATACTGCAAAATGTAATTAAATGACTTGTTAAAGGCCCAGTCCACATTTTTCCTGTTTTGAATCATATCGTACAACAGCTGATGAAACAAACGCTGTAATAGTGTGAACTGCTGGCCATCATGGACAACGTCACCCACCCTCTGCACGCTATGGTTATGACGCAGAGGAGCACTTTCAGTCACAGACTGATCCCACCACGGTGTGCCAGAGAGCGCTACAGGAGGTCCTTCCTGCCGGCGGCTATTAGACTATAAAATGCCTCACCGGGGTGCCGTGCCGTCGGCAACATAGATCTGGAACTGTTGGGGTGCTAGGACCTAGTTTAACAATTATGCATCCATCCGTGAGTAACTCTGGACCTATTTATTCATACAGGTCTGTATATACATACTCATGTACAGTTGTTATATCATATCACATGCAATATTGTGATATGATATGCAATATTGTAAGTAATTAATTTACGTAGGCATTCACTCAGGAATGCATATTAGTATCCTGCCAGTTGCACCTTTTCTCATTGCTTTTAGTATATCGAATGTGCAATACGTGCAGTTGTCTGTAATTAAACCCTGCGCACTAAGGACTGTATTTTAAGGGAATTACTATTATTACCCCAAATGATATCATACACACATTTAGCTATTAAAGTATCTCTTCCTGTCATTTACCTGTACAGTTTGTGTAACCATGCAAGTATTCACTTATCTGTAAATATAACTGTATACCTAACTGTACAGCTAATTTAACCATGCAAAATTTTCACTTACCTGTTCATTTAGCCAGTCTGTCTATTAAGTAAACTATTATTACCCTCGCTCATATCATACGCATTTTTAGCTACTGAAGTATTTCTCTGCCATCGACCTGTATAGTATAGTTAACCATCCAACATCCACCAATGTATAGTGTACATATTCAGCCAACCACTCATACTATGCAATGTCTTTTTATAGCTTTTTTTTGCACTCCAGATATCTTGTATTTCTATACTTTTTCATACTGCCGCTCTATGTATCATGTACCGTGTATCTGTCTTTTGTGTACTTTCGTTGTGGCATTTTGCACCTGCCCTGTGTTTTGTTGTAGCTGCTTGACAATGAAATTTCCCCCCCGGGGATCAATAAAGTATCTATCTATCTATCTATCTATCTATCTATCTATCTATCTATCTATCTATCTATCTATCTATCTATCTATCTATCTATCTATCTATCTATCTATCTATCTATCTATCTATCTATCTATCTATCTATCTATCTATCTATCTATCTATCTATCTATCTATCTATCTATCTATCTATCTATCATGTTTTATCAGTGTTAATTCCTGATACTTTCTGGTTGAAAATACAATCTACACAGGACTTTCTAATCAGCCCGTTTGCATGGGTGGGAGTTTTGGCCTGCCTGGTAAATTGGTCAATAGACCAATAAGAAAGATAGTTCCAAACCTCTCTGCCAATAACTGCTAGTTTTCAGTTTCCCCCTCCCGATTCAGACCACTCCCAGAGAATCCTAGCCAAATTCTTGCTTAAGAGCAATTACAGTAAGGTTCCTAATTACAGTAAGGTACCTAATTACAGTAAGGTACCTAATTATTACCCAGAAATGATTTGCATTGGGGCTTTAAACTACATGTAGGTCACTACTCCCCAATGCTTCCAACTAGCTAGGCAGGCCAAACGCATTTTCCTGATTAACTAATATAATCAAAATCAATAAATCATAGCACTTTTTGGGGCTCATTCTGCAGTTTTTAGCTGATTATGTATAATATTCCTGTTGAAAAGGTATTTTAAAAGTACCATTTATATTCCTAAAGCATAAGTTCAAAATGATAATGTACTGTTGCTGCTTCCTGTTGTCATGGATTTTCGATTTATTGCCCAGTATCAAAACCCTGGTTTTAAATGTCCAATTTCATAACCAATATGCTGAATGAAGTCGTGATATTTGACCAAAACACAAAAAAATACTCTACATTTCACACTTGTGTTCAGATAACTTAGCACATTTTAATCTACCACATACTACTTGTGTATATTTAGCGTAGCCTAGGTGTACTCAGGCACGTCTAAAGGCTATGTCATAGAAATCTATAAATCACCTGTATGATTCAAGTGTTCTATTTCATTCTGTGCTATACAGTGCCTTCGGAAAGTATTCAGACCCTTTTGACTTTTTCCACATTTTGTTACGTTACAGCCTTATTCTAAAATTGATTAAATACTATTTTTCCCTCATCAATCTACACACAGTACCCCATAATGACAAAGCAAAAAGCATTTTTTTGAAATATCACATTTACATAAGTATTGAGACCCTTTACTCAGTACTTTGTTAAGCACCTTTGGCAGCGATTACAGCATTGACTCTTCTTGGGTATGACGCTACAAGCTTGGCACACATGTATTTGGGGAGTTTCTCCAATTCTTCTCTGCAGATCCTCTCAAACTATGTCAGGTTGGATGGGGAGCGTTGTCCTGATGGAAGGTGAACCTTCACCCCAGTCTGAGGTCCTGAGCGCTCTGGTGCAGATTTCCATCAAGGATCTCTCTGTACTTTGCTCCGTTCATCTTGGCCTCGATCCTAGTCCAGAGGCCACTGTGTTTTTGGGGACCTTCAATGCTGCAGACATTTATTGTTACCCTTCCCTAGATCTGTGTCACGACACCATCCTGTCTCAGAGCTCTACAGACAATTCCTTCAACCTCATGACTTGGTTTTTGCTCTGACATGCACTGTCAACTGTGGGACCTTATATAGACAGGTGTGAGCCTTTCCAAATCATGTCCAACCAATTTAATTTACCACAGGTGGACTCCAATCAAGTTGTAGAAACATCTCAAGGATGATCAATGGAAACAGGATGTACCCAAGCTCAATTTAGAGTCTCATAGCAAAGGGTCTGAATACTTATGTAAATAAGGTATCTGTTTTTTATTTGTAATACATTTGACAAAAGTCTTCGCTTTGTCATTATTGGGTATTGTGTGTAAATTGCTGAGGAAAATATTTTATTTAATCCATTTTAGTATAAGGCTGTAACATAACAAAATGTGGAAAAAGTCAAGGAGTCTTAATACTTTCCGAATGCAATGTAGATAACCTTTGCTCCTCCTCTCCTTCCCTCCAGGCTCCCTGCCACTGTCTCTCTCTCTCGCTGTCTCTGAAGAGGAGATTCCCCCTGAGCAGCAGCAATGTGAGCAGGAGTGGAGGCCCAGTCTGGGGCAGGAGGACCCAGAACCCACACATATTAAAGAGGAAGAGGAGGAACTCAGCACCAGTCAGGAGGAAGAGCAGCTTCAAGGGTTGGAGCCTGATATCATAGAGTTTAAATTCACTCCTTCCTGTGTGAAAAGTGAATGTGATAAGGAAGACCCACTTTGGTCCTTGACTCTTCCACAATACCAGACTGTGGTGAACAGAGACAACTACTCAAAACCAGTGGATTCTAAACCTTTTGGCACTGTGACCCTCCTAAAGGGTCTCGACAATCTCTGTGACCCTCCAGATAATGAAAACAATGACTCCAGCCACTGCTCAGTCGTAAGCCGCGACCCAGTAGGACTTGACAGCAGCCCACCATTGGGGGAACACCGTTCCAAACCCAGCACCACGTCTAGAAAAACTCACCGCTGCCGTGACTGTGGTGAAACATTTGCTCTGAAAGCTGACCTGCATAGGCATGTGACTCTCCCCAAGAAAAGACCCAGTGAATGCTGCTTCTGCAAAACACACTACAACTCCACCTGTAAACTCAAGGCCCATGTCCGACTCTGTCACGGTGGGAACCCGTGTCCTGTTTGTGGCAAGACCTTCAAACTGAAAGGATCTCTGTCCAAGCACATGATGATTCACACAGAAGAGAAATCATTTAGCTGGGATGACTCTGGGAAGAGCTTCAATTTCCAGGAACACTTGACCATGCGTATACTGACTGACGCAGGAAAGAAACAATTTAGCTGTGGTGTCTGTGGAAAAGGCTTTAGTCAGAAGGGGTCCCTTAAGAAGCATATATTTACTCACACAGGAGAGAAACGATTTAGCTGTAGTGACTGTGGGAAAGGCTTCAATCAGAAGTGGACCCTGTCTGAACATAAACGTACTCACACAGGAGAGAAACCATTTAGCTGTGGTGACTGTGGGAAAAGCTTCAATTTGAAGGGGAACCTAAGGAAGCATAAACTGACTCACACAGGAGATAAACCATTTAGCTGTGGTGACTGTGGGAAAAGCTTCACTTTGAAGGGGAACCTAAGGAAGCATAAACTCACTCACACAGGAGAGAAACCATTTAGCTGTTGTGACTGTGGGAAGAGCTTCAATCTCAAGCAACACCTAAATATGCATACATTAACTCACACAGGAGAGAAACCATTTAGCTGTGGTGACTGTGGGAAAAGCTTCACTCAAAAGTCTAGCCTGCTGAAGCATGCGAAAACCATCCACAAAGGAAGAGAACAGGATGAAAACTGATAGAAGCAAATAAATTAGGACAAAAGAGCTCTTATGTGAGAAGAAGGGAATTAAAAGGTAGGATGTGGACTTTTAGGGGGAAAAAATGAATAAAATTGGGATAATGTGATAATTCATATTCATATAGAGATGTGTGATGAATTTGCTTTTGTAAATAAAGTTAGATTTTATTTGAGTGATGATGTGATGATAAAACAGGACAGAGTATTGTAGGAAACAGGAATTCCTGCTAGTTTGTTTTGGAATGTCTCTCAGGGTGATGAGAAAATGGTCTGACTGATATTATTTGTACATAAAAAATAAATGTACTTTCCAGAAAATACTAAAGTCTATTACTCATCCATTTTGACCTAATGCTGCTTATCTATATTATAATACAATTATGCATCATAATACAATTTGCTGCATGTTGCAATATAATTTGCAACATGCAGCAAACCATGGTATAGAAGGGACAGTAACACTTTACTTGACACCCAGCGTCATAACAAATTATGACAAGGTCATAACCGTTTTTTATGACACGGTCATGACTTTTTCCACATTTTGTTACGTTACAGCCTTATTCTAAAATGGATTAAATAGTGTTTTCCCCCTCATCAAAATACCCCATAATAACAAAGCAAAAACAGGTTTTTAGAAATTTTACCAAATGTATTACAAATAAATGGAAATATCACACATATACAGTGTATATATAGAGTTGAAGTCGGAAGTTTACATACACTTAGGTTGAAGTCATTAAAACTGATGGAGGCCAATGTGTTCTTGGGGACCTTCAATGCTGCAGACATTTGTTTGTACACTTCCCCAGATCTGTACCTCGACAAAATTCTGTCTCTGAGCTCTACGGACAATTCCTTTGACCTCATGGCTTGGTTTTTGCTCTGACATTAAATTTTTTGTAAATTTGCACACAATTTTTTTTTTCCCGAATGCAGTGTACATAATTGTCAAAATATTCAAATCAGTTTTTTCCCTGCCAAGAAGTTTATTTTTTAAGTTTCTTAAGTCCTTTGTTGTTGTAATTAATTCTTTAGTCATGATTTTTTTAAATATAATTTTCATCACTTGTTGACAATACGCTTTATAACACTGTCAAGAAGCATTATTGCCACCATAATCATATAAGCCAGATAGGCCTATCACGTACATAACCTTATGTCAGTCATCAGTCAAAAAGGTGTCCTGCTCCTGAAATCTGCTCCTGCATTCATCCCAGTCATCAGCAACAGAGCATTGTGGGTAGGTGCATGTCGGTCATCAATGTGTGCGCAATTACAATGAGAATTTAATAATGGTCAATTTCCGAAAATGTTACATAACATAAAAATACTGTTGACAAGTAGACTATGGTGTAATGGAAAGTTTTGCCTTGTGTGGTAGGTTTTGTGGGTTTTGACACTCTTATGTAGGTGTCATAACCAGCCATAAAATAACGCAATATACACTATATATTATACAGAAGTATGTGGACACCCCTTCAAATGAGTGGATTCGGCTATTTCAGCAACAACCGTTGCTAACAGGTGTATAAAATCGAGCACACAACCATGCACTCTCCATTGACAAACAGTGCCAACACCTTTCTAAAAAGTTAGTTTGCCAAATCTCTGCCCTGCTAGAGCTGCCCCGGTCGGCTCTATGTGCTGTTATTGTGAAGTGGAAACGTCTAGGAGCAATAACGCCTCAGCCGCGAAGTGGTAGGCCACACAAGCTCACAGAACGGGACCGCCGAGTGCTGAAGAGCGTAAAAATCGTCTGTCCTCGGTTGCAACACTCACTAGCGAGCGTCGTCTGGAGTGGTGTAAAGCGTCAGCTGGAGTGCCAAGCGTCGGTTGGATCGGTGTAAAGCTCGCTGTCATTGGACTCTGGAGCAGTGGAAACGCGTTCTCTGGAGTGATGAATCACGCTTCACCATCTGGCAGTCCAACGGACGAATCTGGGTTTGGCGGATAGCAGGAGAACGCTACCTGCGCAAAATCATAGTGCCAACTGTAATGTTTGGTGGATGAGTAATAATGGTTTGGGGCTGTTTTTCATGGTTCGGGCCCCTTATATTAATATCATGCATTTCTGCTTGGAACTTATTTCTTGAATCATACCAACTTAATAGCACTGTGAATGACTTTATAACATTATTCCCCCTTTTGTCTAACGCATGACAATGTGACAAAACGTTAACGTGACCAAATCATGTGCTGGTGCCACCAACTGAAAATGTAAGTGGCACCAGCGCCAGTCTGGAGCTCTCCTATACTGTTTTTTTTAATATGGATAAAATGGGTTCATGTCACAACAGAAAGAAAGCAAGCGCCATGATCCCACGGGAAATAGGCCAATGTTGTTGTTTTTGTTGTTTTTGTATGCTCTGGCGTATTGGTATATCCAGAGGCCAAAAAGCTGAACAGAAACAATGTTTATTTACAGGAGGGGGGGAATTGCATTGAATAAAATTATACATTTCCAATAGTTCTAGTTCTTTATATTTGTCACACCCTGATCTGTTTCACCTGTCTTTGTGATTGTCTCCGCCCCCCTCCAGGTGTCCTCATCTTCTTCATTATCCCCAATGTATTTAGATAGATAGATAGATAGATAGATAGATAGATAGATAGATAGATAGATAGGTACTTTATTGATCCCCCGGGGGGGAAATTTCATTGTCAAGCAGCTACAACAAAACACAGGGCAGGTGCAAAATGCCACAACGAAAGTACACAAAAGACAGATACACGGTACATGATACATAGAGCGGCAGTATGAAAAAGTATAGAAATACAAGATATCTGGAGTGCAAAAAAAAGCTATAAAAAGACATTGCATAGTATGAGTGGTTGGCTGAATATGTACACTATACATTGGTGGATGTTGGATGGTTAACTATACTATACAGGTCGATGGCAGAGAAATGCGTATGATATGAGCGAGAGAATAATAGTTTACTTAATAGACAGACTGGGTAAATGAACAGGTAAGTGAACATTTTGCATGGTTAAATTAGCTGTACAGTTAGGTATACAGTTATATTTACAGATAAGTGAATACTTGCATGTTTACACAAACTGTACAGGTAAATGACAGGAAGAGATACTTTAATAGCTAAATGTGTGTATGATATCATTTGTGGTAATAATAGTAATTCCCTTAAAATACAGTCCTTAGTGCGCAGGGTTTATTTACAGACAACTGCACGTATTGCACATTCGATATACTAAAAGCAATGAGAAAAGGTGCAACTGGCAGGATACTAATATGCATTCCTGAGTGAATGCCTACGTAGGTTAAGTCCAATAATTACTTACAATATTGCATGTGATATAATATAACAACTGTACATGAGTATGTATATACAGACCTGTATGAATAAATAGGTCCTGAGTGGATGAGTGCTGACGGACCAGAGTTACTCACGGATGGATGCATAATTGTTAAACTAGGTCCTAGCACCCCAACAGTTCCAGATCTATGTTGCCGACGGCACGGCACCCTGGTGAGGCATTATATAGTCTAATAGCCGCCAGCAGGAAGGACCTCCTGTAGCGCTCTCTGGCACACTGTGGTGGGATCAGTCTGTGACTGAAAGTGCTCCTCTGCGTCATAACCATAGCGTGCAGAGGGTGGGTGACGTTGTCCATGATGGCCAGCAGTTTGGCCAGGATCCGTCTCTCCGCCACCTCCTCTAGAGTGTCAAGGCTCATCCCCAGGACAGAGCTAGCCTTCCTGATCAGCTTATTTACCCGAGAAGCATCACCGGCTTTGATGTTTGCTCCCCAGCACACCACTGCAAAAAAGATGGCACTGGCCACCACAGACTGGTAGAAGGTATGCAGTAGTTTACTGCACACGTTGAAGGACCTGAGCCTCCTCAGAAAGTAGAGTCGGCTCTGGCCCTTTTTGTACAGGGCCCCGGTGTTACCAGCCCATTCCAGTCTGTTGTCCATATGGACACCCAAGAACTTGTATGACTCAACCATTTCCACATCCATCCCCTTTATAGGGACTGCAGTCAGTTGTGCCTTGGTTCTCCTGAAGTCCACCACCATCTCCTTAGTTTTGCTGATGTTGAGCTGAAGGTGGTTCTGCTCACACCACAACACAAAGTCACTGATTGTGCTCCTGTACTCCTCCTCCTGCCCAACCCTGATGCACCCTACAATAGCAGAGTCATCTGAGAACTTCTGTAGGTGGCATGTCTCAGAGTTATATCTGAAGTCTGAGGTGTAGAGGGTGAACAGGAAGGGGGACAGGACCGTACCCTGGGGGGCCCCTGTGTTGCTAACTGCCCGTTCTGACACACAGCTCTGTAGTCGCACAAATTGTGGCCTACCGGTCAGGTAGTCCGTGACCCAGGAGACTAAGGGTGCTTCCACTTCCATCCTCCTCATCTTCTCACCCAGTAGCAGGGGCTGAATGGTATTGAAGGCACTGGAGAAGTCAAAAAACATGACCCTCACAGTGCAACCTGCGTTGTCCAGGTGAGAGTAGGCCCTCTGCAGAAGGTAGATGATTGCATCATCCACCCCGATGTTGCGCTGGTATGCAAACTGCAGGGGGTCCATTGATGAACACACCAGGGGTCTGAGGTGAGCGAGGACTAACCTTTCCAGGGTCTTCATGATGTGGGATGTTAGCGCTACAGGTCTGAAGTCATTCAGGACAGTGGGGTGTGCCTTCTTGGGCACTGGGACGAGGCAGGATGTTTTCCACAGCACAGGGACCCTTTCTAGGCTCAGGCTAAGGTTGAAAAGACGCTGGAGTATCCCACACAGTTGGTCAGCACAGACCCTCAGCACCCTTGGGCTGATGCCATCAGGGCCCGCCGCTTTCCACTGGTGTAGTCTCTCCAGCTCTCTCTTCACTTGGTTGGTGGTGAAAGCCAGCCCAGGTAGGTTGGCTTTCACCACCAACCATATTGATTCAAACTAGGACCCAGAAGGGTCAACCCCTGAAAAAAATAAAGAAGTATGCTGGTGGTAAGTTAACCACGCCCCGTGCCCAAAGGAAGCGTATGCTAAACATTTAAAAAATCACGAGTCATGTAAGACAAACGGGGTTACAACTGGTCTCACGTCTTGTAGATGATTCTGAAGAACTAGAAACATCCTTGTCTAAGATTTTTGATTATTTATTTGAACCATCATTTAATTGTAACATGTATCATATGTTTTGTTTATATACATATATAACGGATGTATGTGTTTTCTAAATTCAGAGATATAATCCTGTAAATGTAAACCAAGTACAGTGGGGAGAACAAGTATTTGATACACTGCCGATTTTGCAGGTTTTCCTACTTACAAAGCATGTAGAGGTCTGTAATTTTTATCACAGGTACACTTCAACTGTGAGAGACGGAATCTAAAACCAAAATCCAGAAAGTCACATTGTATGATTTTTAATAATTAATTTGCAGCCCGGAACCTCCACCGGTACCCATTCCGGGTTCAGCCGTCTGCTCCGCTCCAGAGTCAGAGCAGTCCGCTCCACCGGTGCCCATTCCGGGTCCAGCCGTCTGCTCCGCCTCAGTGCCAGAGCAGTCCGCTCCACCGGTACCCAATCCGGGTCCAGCCGTCTGCTCCGCTCCAAAGTCAGAGCAGTCCACTCCACCGGTGCCCATTCCGGGTTCAGCCGTCTTGGAGCCGGTTGCCCCACCGGTGCCCAGTCCAGGCCCTGTTGTTTTCCCCGCTCCATGGCCGGAGCCGTTTGCCCCACCGGTGCCCAGTCCAGGCCCGGTTGTTTTCCCTGCTCCATGGCCAGAGCCGGTTGCCCCACCGGTGCCCAGTCCAGGCCCGGTTGTTTGCCCCGCTCCATGGCCGGAGCCGTTTGCCCCACCGGTGCCCAGTCCTGGCCCGGTTGTTTTGCCCGCTCCAAGGCCGGAGCCGTTTACCCCACCGGTGCCCAGTCCGGGCCCGGTTAATTGCCCAGCTCCATGGCCGAAGCCGTTTACCCCACCGGTGCCCAGTCCGGGCCCGGTTGTTTTCCCGCTCCAAGGCCGGAGCCGTTTACCCCACCGGTGCCCAGTCCGGGCCCGGTTAATTGCCCAGCTCCATGGCCGAAGCCGTTTACCCCACCGGTGCCCAGTCCGGGCCCGGTTGTTTTCCCCGCTCCATGGCTCCGGCCATGGAGCGGGACCATTAACCGGGCCCGGATTATAAAGAAGGGGCATGGGAGAAAACGGTCCACTTCGCCGGAGCCAGAGCCGCCCCCGATGGACTAGTCTTCCCTCCTTATTAACCCCCCCTTGTTTTGTGTGTTTTTTTGGGCGTCCGGGAGTCCGCGCCTTGGGGGGGGGGGGTGGGGGGGGGGGGTGGGTACTGTCAGGCTCTGGCCATAGAGAAGCCTATTTGCTTCTCTATGTAGCTATGGTCAGAGTCTGACAGGGTCTTTCTTTTCCGTTTCTGTGTGGGTTTTGAGTGGATCCCTAATTAGAGGCAGCTGCACCGCATTGTCTCTAATTAGGGATCTTATATATGTTAGTCTGTCATTCACTCTGGTGTGGGTCGTTGTCGTTATATGTCGCAGTCACGGTGAAAGTAAGTATGCTCTGTTTACGTCTGTTCATTCGTGTTTTGTTTCGAGTACGTGACGTTTTGTACATCGTTTGTTTGTCTTGTAGTTCGTCATTTGTTTTGTGCATTTACATAGTAATTCATTAAAATGTCGAACTACTATCCCTGCGCTGCGTCTTGGTCTGTGTGTGCACCCACTCGTGACATCCACACATTACTGATATGGTTGTTCCAATTTATATGATTTAGGTAGTCTCAGTAATCAAATTTCCCTACCACAGCAGTAATTGTGAATGCAGGATGCGTGTGATTAAAAGTTCCAATTGTTGGATATCCTAACTCTGGCTCGATTCCAATAGGAATTACACATCACTTTGCAAGCCAGCATAATGTGACTTGCAGGCTTGATGTGGCCTGTAAGCCAGGAGATTCAGACTAGTGTGTTAGGGTGTAACTAGGCCCTGAAAGACTTTATGATATACATATTTTTTTATTTATTTAACCTTTATTTAACTAGGCAAGTCGGTTAAGAACAAATTCTTATTTACAATGACAGCCTTCCCCAGCCGCCCCTAACCCGGACGACGCTGGGCCAATTGTGCTCTGCCCTACGGGACTATACGAGTGGTGATGGCGAAAAAAGGAGGAGAAAAATAGCTAAATAATAGCTAAATTAATAATTAATAATAGCTTATTTAATGACAGAACGGAAATAACTACAGCAACTATTGTGGATTTTCCAGTTCTTTCTAACTCCCTGATATAATCAGCTCTGCCTGTTTCAAGCAGAGACAAGGTCTCTTTGTGTCATCAGCAGACGATGGTAGGGTGGAGGCAGCCCCCTACTAGTCAGCAGGCTGACCCTTGACCAGAGGAATGTAATCAGAGTCAGGAGACTCCTCCCAGGGATAAAGGCCTCCTGTGAACCACCCATTCTTCTGACTTACTAGACGTGTATTCTGTGCCACTATTATCTCCTAATAAGGAAGAAACAAGAAATGGCATCAGGGGTTTTGAGACCAGGGTGGAGGAAAATAGAATGGGTGTAACCAAGCAGGAGGGGCTAAGTGTGTCTTATGAATGAACATTTAAGAACTGTAGAAAAGCCAAGAACTGAGGGATGTAAGTTAGTCGATCTGCAGGTTCTCGGCTTTTATTGCTCCTGTAATAAAAGTCTATCTTGATTCTACAAACTCCAGAAGTGCTTTTATTTTTTAGTAAGACGGAAGAGTTTTTTCCACAGCACAACTCACATGGCATGAAAACAATAACGCTTGAGGGGTAACACAAACACACAGAACTTAAAGAGAACATAATGAGCTAACACAACACAGGTGTGGCTGATAAGGGTGTTGCTGCCATCGTCCCACTGCCGCCGGTTAGAACACCGGCGAGGAGGAGGTCCCGCATCTATCTATCTATCTATCTATCTATCTATCTATCTATCTATCTATCTATCTATCTATCTATCTATCTATCTATCTATCTATCTATCTATCTATCTATCTATCTATCTATCTATCTATCTATCTATCTATCTATCTATCTATCTATCTATCTATCTATCTATCTATCTATCTATCTATCTATCTATCTATCTATCTATCTATAACCATGCAATACAACAACCATGTCTCTGTGGCTAACAGATCAGTCATGAGTCATGAGTGGTAAATACAATTCACTCTAAATGCAAGGCACTCAAAGTACGCAAAAAGGTAGAATTATTTGTTATTCTTTGAACAGCATATTTTTTAGAATTAACTTAATTGTACTCTTAATTCCATCTGGTTAAGACAAACAAGAATGCTATTTTGGACATGCGGACAAATCAAATAAGACCAGCTACAATCCACACATGTCACGAGCGGGTGCAGAGACAGACCAAGACGCAGCGCAGGGATTATAGTTCGACATCTTTATTTTATTATACTATGTATCTTCTAAATACTATGTATAACAAACGCACAAATGACGAACTACAGCACACAAATAAACACTACAGACAAACGTCACGTTCACTAAACAAACACGAATGAACGGACGTAACAAAGGCACACTTACATTCACCGTGACTTGCGACATATAACAACCCACACAAGAGTGAAAGACAGACAAACATATATAGGATCCCTAATTAGAGACAATGCTGTGCAGCTGCCTCTAATTAGGGATCCAACCCAAAACCCACACAGAAACAGAAAAGAAAGACACTGTCAGACTCTGACCATAGCTACATAGAGAAGCAAATAGGCTTCTCTATGGCCAGAGCCTGACAACACAGCATATACTCTCTGATTACATCATTGATGCCTGGGGAGCAAGTAATCCTAATTCAAAAGATGATACTTTCTACTAACAGTCATAAATCATTCTCTCAAATCAATGTCATTCTATTATCTACAACTCTTTTATTTTCTTCGACATATGATCTTGTCTGATCACCATGACTACTACTGTCAATCACACGGGAATCTCCTAATTGTAACTTGGCCCACAAGGAAAAGCATAAGGCCTTATGAGACACTGTATATATGAGAATCAACAAAGGGAGAAGATTAAAATCATGAAAAAGTAAGGAATTACACATCCCTTTGCAAGCCAGCATAATGTGACTTGCAGGCTAGATGTGGCCTGTGAACCAGGAGTTTCAGACCAGTGTGTTAGGATGTAACTGGGACCTCAAAGGCTTTATTACAGTATATATGTAATGTGTTGTCATAATAAGGTTAATTTTAAAGACAACATATTCACTTAGACACTCACTTGCTGAAGGCTACAGTACTGAAAACTATTGAATAAAAAACAACAACCATGTCTCTGTGGCTAACAGATACAGTCATGGGTGGTAACGACAATAAATTATTTTTTACAAACATGAATACTATTTTGAACATGCGGACAAATCATATAAGACCAGCTACAATCCACACTTAACCAAGGCTCTCCAGCATATACTCTCTGATTACATCATTGATGCCTGGGGAGCAAATAATCCTAATTCAAAAGAGGACACTTTCTACTAACAGGCATAAGTAATTCTCTCAAATCAATGTCTTACTATTATCTACAACTCTTTTCTTTGATCAAGATAATAGAAATTCTACATATGAGCTTGTCTGATCACCATGACTACTACAGCCTATTACACATTTTGGTATCTCCTAATTGTAACTTGGCCCTCAAAGAAAGGCATAAGGTCTTATGAGATACTGTATATATGAGAATCAACAAAGAGAGAAGAGTAAGTAAGCACATAGTGAAGTTTGTGATGAAATTAAACAGTAATATCTAGGCCTATCTACAGAATGTACACATGTAAGATGCAGAGGATGCAGAGGGTTCTATATCTATGGAAGGCCCAGACTATGACCACATCCTGTTCAGCTCACAGTATTTCCTGGAAAGGAGGAGGGGGGTCTTCTGGGCGTCCAAATGTGATCTTGTCATACAGAGTCTGCGGCTATATGTGGCAGACAATAAAAAATAAACTGTTTCAGCATCAAGGAAGGTATAGACTATTCTCAAAGTAGACTACATAGTCTTCCATTCAATCACATACATTTTACCATTATGACCATATATATCTTACCTTGTTCAATCTTGGGTTAACCAGATCATCAACATTCTCATAGACGGACATATTTGAGTTGTCCATAACATCAGCATATATTATGTTGTCAGTTGGATCTGCTGTGTTTGATAAGAACAACATTTCAACCATCAGATACATTTTAAACAGGACATCAACAAACATACCCAGGAATTAATAAACAACACTTTTGAGGGGTCTCACTCTTTTTCCAAATTATATCAAATCCCAAAATTGAAAACAAAATATATAATCTGAAGAATACTTCTAGAACCATTACTTTAAGTATAGTTGAGGGCCCTAACCTGTACATACCTGTGTTACAGAGGCCCCTGCAGAAGCACACTGCTACAGATAGAGTGAGGATCAGCACCACAGCGCCTCCTACTGATGCTCCGATGTAGATGATAAACCACGCCAGTCCTGTCACATATTGTATAACACACATGATTAGACTATACAATATGATGAAGACTAAATGGCTCTATATCCTATACATCCAATGTAATTAGTTATATCAAGGTTAAATAAATAAAAAATAAAAAACATGTAATCACATCTGTTACATATTATATTTGACAACATAAGCGTCTAAATACACTGAAAGTGTTTGGAAGGGATTATTATTATATCTAGGTACCTGGGGTGGTTGTGTCATTACTACACTTTACTGTCACAAAGGCAGTTTTCCAACTGACTAGGTTTGAGGTATTGCATGTAACACTGATGTCTCCCTCTGCTGGTGAGAGAGAGAAGTGAATCTGCTGGGTGTCTCCGTACATCTTATTGTCTCTCTCCCAGGTGTAGGTAAGGTTGGAGTAGGAGGACTCGTTGCACACCAGCCGCACCGTACAGGAGTGGTTGGCCAATAGTTTGATGTCTGTCTGGATCACCACCTTGGATATAGGTTCTGACCAACCAGGAGAGAGAGAGAGACTCAATAATCAGTCATTTAAATTAACCCTACCATAGCCACACCCCCAGGAGAAAGACAACAGAGGATAAAACTTGAAAATGTGATGTAAATGTAACAAAGCATGGTGAGTAAGGTCAGTATAAAATCAATAAATCAGTGTTATAGTGGAAACATTAAAATAATGATATAAATATATCATGGATATAAATTAGAATGATATCAAAATAGGATTCATTAAAGATGATAACAGCCTACCGTGGACCTTCAGAGTGATGGTCTTACTGTCAATCTGACCTTTGTCCCCTTCGCCTGTAACTAGAAAATCCCCTGAGTCTTGCAGTGTCAGTTCTCTGACTGTTAAACTGAAGTCTATGGTGTTCATCTCTAGTCTCCCCTCGAACTGGGATCCAGGTGAATATACAACTTCTGAGTTGAATTCTGCAATATCCTTTCCTCTATACTTCCACTCCAATGATTTGACATGTTCCCTCTCTAAGCCTGACAGCAGCTCCACGGATTCCCCCACTCTCTTGTTGATGAACAGAGGAACACCAACACCTGAAACACACAGACACATATGTTATTCTGACATCAATAAATGGATGCACCCTATATTACAATGATCTTATTACTGTGTAATTATTCATGTAAGTACGATGTAACAAGTATTGTAATTATTCATTGTTACAGTGTTATACTTGGTTGGGTGGGTTACTTTCTAAATGTAATCTGTTACAGTTTCTAGTTACCTGTCCAAAACTGTAATCAGTAACATAACTTTTGGATTACCCAAACTCAGTAACATAATCTGATTACATTCACTTACTTTTAGATTACTTTCCCCTTAAGAGGCATTAGAAGAAGACTAACATGCATGTTACCAGTTGATCTATTGCAGGATAACTCACTGTTAAAGTTTACATAACTGGCAACATATGGATGTTACATGTTACTTTATGGGTTGTTTATGTAGGCTTCTTCAAACCCATCGCTGTCTACTACATATAATAATACGATTAAATTATATATTTACATTAAAAAACGAAAGTCTATCAGAATTCCAGTCATTACAATAAATGTTATACCCCTTGATCTTCAAGAATAGGACTTGCAAATATGGAAGCATAGATTAGCCAAATTGTTTTAGCTGAGCATGACCCCAAAACTATTTTACTTCAATAAAGTCCACTCCTCCCCCACATTCAGCAGAACAGGTTGAGATGACAGGAAAAGAGAAGTGGGGGTGGATCTGATAACCTCTCCTCAGCTCACAAGTACAAACCACACTGCGTTTACTGTGTTACTATTCACCAGTAATGCATCATATACTGCATGAAAGGCATTATTCTGAAATTGCAATTTTGTCCCCTCCAGTTTTATCATTGGAATGTGATACAAAACGAGGGCCGTTGTGCTTTAGGACCATGCGGATGTCTCAGAGCGGTCGGGTAGGCTGTTTGAAGTGTTCATCCGACTGGGTAACATCCCACTTCTAAAACGAAAGTTGCCCCCTGATAGAAACAATCATTGGATACAGTCCCATATCGCCTTAAATGTATTGAATACCATGCATCTAGCACAGGGCCGTAAGACCTGTTGCGTTCTATAAGCACTGTGTCACAAGATTGTGTGGGGAGAGACCAAGACGCAGCGCAGGGATAGTTCGACATGATTTATTAATACTATGTATAATAAATCGCAAATGAACGAACTATACAACAAAAAACACGAATCGACTAAACGTCACGTTCACAAAAACACACTTACTCACCGTGACTGCGACATACATCGATAACAACCCACACCAGAGTGAAGGACAGACTCAACATATATGGGATCCCTAATTAGAGACAAAGGGTAGCAGCTGCCTCTAATTAGGGATCCACCCAAAACCCACAAAGAAACAGAAAAGAACGACACTGTCAGACTCTGACCAAGCTACATAGAGAAGCCTATTGCTTCTCTATGGCCAGAGCCTGACACACTGCAACAGCTGCTGACCCAACCACACCATTGGTACTCATTAAAAACTGCAGAATCTATACATAATGATATGTTGCTGAATATAGATATTATGTAGGGGTTATCACACAGTAATAATGCAAACGTTTTGAGATATCACTGATTACTAGGCATTATACACACACACCATGCAAAGACCTACAATGAAGTTAGAGAAAGCTAACGGTTTCCTTAACTTTATCATGCAATCACATGCATTTAATACTGTTTGAGAATGATTCTACCCTCTTGGTTTCACATTAGACTAAGGAGACCGTTGTAAAGACCCTAAGCAGCCAACTGACTAAAGCCAGTAAGTGGTTACACATTTAGGCAAGACAGAATGTTTCCTGTTTGGTTTCAAACACAAAGTGAGAAACTCTTCCAACTTCTCCGTCAAGTGTAATGGTGTAGCGGTGAAGGAAACATGCTCTGTTACATACATTGGGATGTGAAGTCCTGTGTAGCTCAGATGGTAGAGCATGGTGCTTGCAACACCAGGGTTGTGGGTTCGATTTCCACATGGGACCAGTATGAAAAAAGTATGAACATGAATGCACTAACTAACTAACTAACTGTAAGGCACTCTCAATAAGAGTGTCTGCTAAAATGTAAATGTAACTGGGCCAGCACATGACATGTGAACTCTGAAGGTAATTGGGAATGTTCACTCCAGGGCAAAGTTCCTGAATTGAGAGACAATGAGTTCCTGGATACAGATACCAACATATCTTAGATAGTATGACTATGATTGTATTTCTTGGTTCAGTGGCATAACAAAAAATCTGAAGTACAAACTTCAAACGGCCCAAAACAAACCAATGACTATTATACTCAAGCTCAGCCATAGGGAACCACATTGGTCTTAATCATTTAAGGGAACTGAACTGGCTTCCAGTTCATCTCCTGTTGGTGCAGATCAAATTGTTGATGGTTTTTAAAGTTATACATGACCTTAACTCCAGTTACCTGCCTGGTTATTTTAATTTCATTAGACTCTCATAGCCATTAGACCAGAGCCAGTGTTGCCAATATCAGACCGATGGTGTTATTGTGGTTGTATTGTGTTGAAAATGTTCAAATTAATAAAGATTGTTACAAAACTTACCGTAGTGGAGGTTGGAGAGTAGGAGAAGGAGTATTCCCTGTATGGAGTAGCAGGAGAAGGGACCACCAGACATCTCTTTAAGGCGTTGTATGACTGTTTCCTCTGGCTGTATGTCCTTATCTATCACTGTCACTGGTAGCTAGCAGTTGACCAACCAAAACACACAGAGAAGAAAGAGTAGAGAAGAGAAAGAGCAGAGACTTCCTTTAGATGAGGGCTGCTGTTCTATAAAATCATTCCTGTATGTTAGTTGAAAAGGAAGTCACATTCTATAGTTGCTCTCAGTAAATCCCCCTTCACTCAGCTTGAGAGTTAGATGATGAGGCGTGGGTTTGTTTGGGGTCTGACACTGTGTTGATCAGTCTGATGGTGGTGGTTTTGGAGCCTGTGTTTCCTAGCTACTATTGGTTGTGTGGTTAATGGTCAGGGTGTTTCACAGATACTGGTAGCTTTGTTACTTTATGAGCAGACCACTCAAAGTTACAGAGACAGAAAAAGGAGGGAGAGATGACAGGAAAAGAGAAGTGGGGGTGGATCTGATAACCTCTCCTCGGGGGAAGAGAGAGAGAGAGAAAGTTGGGGAGAGATTAAGAGTGGGGAAGGGAGAGAGC